>JAODAL010013255.1:0-92053 GCA_025379985.1 Phyllomedusa bahiana
GTGATCAAAAGTCACTCTTTGTTCTCTTGCGAGATTCCCAATTTTTTGGAGATTATGTGATGGATGTCTGGCACATTGCCGGGATCCATGTCCAGATTGTACTGTCACGGTCACAGGTGTTGATATGCTGGGTCACCACAAGAGGTGACAATGACCACACCAAGGAGCGGAGTCTAAGGAGCCCCTCGGTATTCACCAGAGCCTGCCGCAAGATGGTGTGGACTTGGCTGCGGAGGACTCCTAGGTTGCTACCCCTGAAGTGGCCACTCTCGATGACAGTCGAAGTTATAAATGTGGTACAAAGGGGAGCAGACAGAGATGTAACTGGGTCACAAGCAGAGAGGTCAGGGCAGGCAAGGCATAGTCAAAGTCAGTAGCAGCGGTTCAAACCAGGAGATATAGCAGACAGGCCACTAGGTACAAACTCTCAGCAGGAACAGCAACAATCTGGCTAAGGTTACAGGGAACAAATTCTTTACAAAGCAGGAGGTAGCCAGCTATTGGAAGGAAAGTGATGCACTGGCCCTTTAAATCTTTGTGTTTTTGATTTTGTGTCTGCACTATTTGCAGCAGTTTGTGCCATTGTGATTGCACTATTTTTGACACTATAGACCACATGTATGAAAACTGTTTAGGTCTAAAATTTACTCTGTTGCCCATAGCAACCAGAGTGCCCCTTTCATTTCATATAGTGCTCTAGAAAAATGAGAGGGACATTCTGATTGGTTGCTATGGGAAACAAAGGGACTTTTGGACCTACACATTTTTCATACATGTGGCCCTATGAGTCTAATTTATTAAAGATGTCTAGATCTAAGAGGTTCTGTGTTTCCCATAGCAACAAATGAAAGCTCTCCTTTCATTTTTTTCAGAACACTATATGAATGAAAGATCCCTGATTGGTTGCTTTGGCTAACAGAGAAAATCTTAGACCTAGACAATTTTTATACATGTCCCCCTATATTTTTTGTAATACTATATTGTGATGGGATTAGGTCTGTTTAATTATTCTCTACAGACCTTGTGATATATTTCAGCTATTTTCTTTTTATTTGTTTTTATTTTTTCTTTAATGGTGCTATTGTCCTTAATAAAGATTTATTATTACATTTATATTAATGATGGTTGTGCACCAGTTTCTGTGGTCTCTTTTCTCTGGTTTGCTTCTACTATGTGCTTTTTAACACAGCATCCATCTAATTATTTATTGTGGTGCCCATCATTTTTCACCTTTGTAATTAAGAAAATAACATATAAGAAAATCATAGTGTCCCAAAAAAATTGTGGGGATGGAGAGGCATCTCAGTTGATCATATTAATATTTTTCATTCATATCTCACATAATTGATGAGTGTTCTTCTCTTCCATTTAACCCACAAATTGTGAATATATACTTCTCTTAATGTAATGATGTTGATAACATGATAGTTGACATGTCAATTTTTTGCGTAGTTTACACGCCACCAAATACAAGTATAAGAGGCAAAAATCTGCCTTTGGCCAGTCCGCGTCATTTCTTAGTTGACATTCCATGCTTGCAAGTGCTGAATTTCAATAAGTAAACAAACACTTTTTAGGTGTGGATATGTCTGAGCCAAAGATATATTGTGTGAACCTACCCTAATGGTACTGTTGATATTACTTAATAATTGTCTAACTTTTCAGACCAGTTTTGTTTTGACCAACTCTCTATGCCAGATGTTTGGCACATTTTTGGTACAGATTTTGGCGCAGTGGGTCCCATCTTAGCCACAGCCGTTTTCCCACAAGGCCACACCCACTTTCCAGTAAGACATGCGCATCTGTCGAGCAGTGTTCAGAAAGTGTCTTAACCCCATAATAAATGTATCTGGGACATGCTCTGAAATGCTATGTCAAAAATGCTCCACTTTTTGGTACATTTTAAGGGCACTTTTCTGGTGGGAACCAAAATAGTTTAAAAAAGGGGCCCTAGTTTACCCCCAGGATTAAAACAGACCCTAATTTATCCAAACAAGTTGCTCGGCACACCCTTTAATTTTTAGTCCCTGAGGCTGGGTATAACCCCAAAATCACAGTCCCCAAAAAAGTTTATACTTGCACAGAATTATTAGAATATTTACAATTTTATTTTTTAGAAATTTTTTAATATATTAAAGAGCGGTTTTGTCGACTATCGTCATTTGGGTTTTGATAGTCGATATCGTCAATTTTCAAGACGATTTCCCATAGTGATAATGATTGGGCCCTGGAAAATTTTAAAATCTATGGGAAGGGGGAAAAAAACCCTTTTTTTCCTTTCACCCAAACGGGGTGGAGAAGCTGGAATTTATAATCCCCAACAGCAAATGGATACCTGCCTAAAATCTTGGGCAACACACTTAGGTTATAAAAAGCCACAGAAAAAAAAATCACCCGGCCCTTCCAAAACCCTGTCTTTTACCTCAGCATGCCCTTAAACCTGCATTTACCCACCCAAATTAAAAAGTGCCCGAAGGAGATTTATTTGGAAATCTTTTTTTCTTTTTAATGGACATTGATTTTCCCTGTTTTGGAACGCATTTGGGCCCTTTAAAACCTTTTCTGAACCCCCAGATTAAAAAAAGTGCCCGGAAAAAAAGGGGTCTTTGAACCCCCCAATTTTTTGTTGAACTGGAAATTGACCCATGCTTTTTCCTGGGAGCAGTATGACCATTAACCTTTTTTCTTGAAACCCCCAGATTAAAAAAATGCGGGAAAAAGGGAATTTTTTGAACCCCCCCATTTTAGTTGAACTGGACATTGACTTAAAAACTGTCCTGTACCGCCCGTTTTGGGCCATTTAAAACCCGTTTTGACCCCACAGCTTGTTGTCGCCAAAAATGGGAAGGGCACCTTTCTCGTTTCCTCTACCCCCCATGTCCTCCCCCCTTTTTTTCCCCTTACCCCCTGCATTTTTGCTCCCATGTTCGAAAGATAAAAATTTTAGAAGGTTTGGGGTTGGGCTTGGAAAGGGCTTTATTAAAAAACGGCAAATCACAAACTATTTTTAAAATTCCCCCTAATTTCCTAAAAGCCAATTGGATTAAACTGAAAAAATTTTCTTGCGAAACCTGTGAATTCGGGGCCCGGGAAAAAAACCGTAAGACCCAAAAACCCAAAAGTGTTTTCCCCTTAGGGCCCAGGGATTTACAAAATGCCCCAGTAGGACTAAAGGGTTTATTTTTTTTCAAAAAAAAATTTTTCATACAAGTGCGCTTTTTGCGCCCAAAAATGGGGATTTAACGGCCCCAAAAAAACTATTAGAAGTTTCCCCGGTTTAGAAATTGTGTTTTTTGCAGCAATGACAAATGAGAACGGGTTTTTTTTTTTTTTTTTGAAAAATTGTCGTTTTTTAAAAACGTGGCTATTTTTAAAAAAATAAGGCCGCACCACGTGCAAAAACAGCTATTTTAAAAAAATTTTTTGGATAATAAAAGGGATTTTTTACCTTTCAAAAAACACCCGGGGGTTTACTAAAAAATTGCTGTATTCCCAAATTTTAAAGGGGGGGTTTGGGTTATGGACAAAGCTGGCATGGCCCCAAAAGGGGGAAAAAACCTTTTCTGAAAAGGGATACGATCATAAAATTTGGGTTTTGCACCTATCAAAAACCCCCTGGGTGTGGGCTACAAAATTCTGATTTCCCAAATTTTAAATGCAGGCTGCACAACTTTCAAGTTTAAATTTTACCCAAACTGGCCAAAAGTGTTAATAAAAACCCATTGTAATTCAGGGTCTAAACTCTCAACACAGTCTGGGCTGCACAATATCCACTCTGCTTTAAAGAGCCTGTCTGTCTGTATTCGCCCGCAGCCACCGCCCCACCCCCCCCTCCCGTGGCTGTACAGCGCTAGATGCTCCTTTAAAATTCTTAGCCTAAGTAACTAAAATCTACAAATCTCTAATCTACCTAAGTTCTAATGTTCACAGCTAAAAGCATAGATGTCTGTGTGTCCCAAAATAGAACATTTTTCGCTGAGCTGTTTTGACAGAGACCGTCACATGTCCTGCTCTTATGGACACAACACACACTGATCATGAACAGGAAGGGCTGTTCTATTGTAAAATGAGGTCATTGATTTTTCCAGCCAAAAAAAACCCTACCATCCCATTCATGACGTCGACACCCAGCTCACCTGTTCATCTGTAAGCTGATTTGTGGCCGCCAAAATGCGGGAAGCGCTGAAAATTGGCGGCGATATAATAGATTATGGGGAATTTTACCTAAATTGTTGCGTGATCGAAAAAATCCGATCACTTAAAATTTGCCGATTTCAACTTTTGCATAATTAATCGCTCAACACTATTCTTACAAGTGTCTTTCAATTCAAGGTTTTCAGACTATCAAGTCCATAAACGTTTTCGGTCCTCTTCCTTCCTCAGAGATGTCGGACCTTCCTCAGATATGTTGCTGCAAACATAATAATGAATCTCATTAAAAAAAAATACATAACTTAAATTCAACATACAAGATCATATATATTACTATTTACATTACAAAACGTGGTGTGCCTATTAGCGAATCATAGTCCCAGCCAAAACCACCAAAATGACACATACATATACATACATATAATATACATATGGAATGCATGTAAAGAATCAAACCACCATGTTAACTGAAAATAACTTAATACATAATTCTTTATACTGACAGGCGCCTATAAATGAATCTGAAAATACAAGATTACCATATTTAAGAGGCTAGATATTAGCTCCCCATATATCTGAGGTAATATCCTAGAGAGCGACACTCACTAGTCATGAGTATGAAGGTGCAAAGCTGGCCGTGGCTCCAGGTAACAACGGGAATCTGCGCCATACTCAGAAGAGAGTTCAGCGTCCTTAAATCAGTACTGCGCATGCGCCAATCCCAAAAGGACTTGTGTCATCGATGGGCAGACGAATCCCCATTTCCACCCGCACTAGTGTTTTTGCGCGTGCGCGGACACATAGACTATGCCCGCGCTAGTTTGAAGCTATGGATTGTTATGATATTATATTTAGCACCTCAGTAATGCAGGTGCGGGAATTCTAATATATATCTACAAACCAATTAACTATATGCACACTAGTCTAGGGGCCATAGATCATTATAATATTAACATCCGTACATGGTCATTCAACCAGATGTTAGAAATATAGAGCTATAAAATATCCTAATTTGCCATCAAAAGCTTTAATGAACCTTTGTTTACAACACAATACAGTGGCCGGATTCAACATACATCCATAAGCATTAAGATATTAAAAACTGCTACATCACAATACAATGTTAGTATACATATATACACAAAACATAAAACGTAAAACATTGAAAAATCTCACTTCAGTCTGAAAGCATAAAAAGCACGCTACCTTTATAGTACATTTGATCATGGTGAGAGGAGTAAGAGGGAGGGATGAGGGTGTATCCCTAGCTATCCTGTAACATCACTTCCTGGCTCTCCTCACTTAGGTAAGCATGCCGACATTAAAATAAACAGATGTAAACATTTTAAGAATGTGCTCTGGTATGGGCGCTACATTGATGACCTTTTGGTCATCTGGGATAAAGAAGTGGCGTCCATATCAGAGTTCATATCCTATGTGAACAGTAATCAATATAATTTACGTTTTATCCATGAGGTTCAGCAAATCACAATTCTCTTTCTTGATACTGAGTTGACAGTTGACGTTAATACCTCTTAAATTATTACTAGGTTGTATAGGAAGCCACTAAGTGGTGTGACGCCTCGCTTGCATCCGGACGCCACTTCCCTGGCCCCCGTCCTGGGGGACCAATTTAGCTCCGGATCGCCGCTTTTTGTAACGAATGGCACTTAGACACCAGGGTCTTCAGTTTAAAATGGCCTCCACCAGCTTTATTCAGATATTGAATACAAAATAACTCATAAACAGAAAACCTCAGGCCGTTGTGTAGACAACCCTTTCTAACATGACCTGGACCTACTGTCCAGCATCACAAAATTATCAAATGCACTATAAAGGTAGCGTGCTTTTTATGCTGTGTATACCGTGAACAAGGGCGAACGCCCGAAACATGTTGGCTACTTGGATGTAGCTATTTTTTTCACCCCCTGTACCATGATACTTTTTACAAACAAATGTTTTTCCAGTTGTTTTGCACTATTGCTGGATCATTTTCCTTCACCTATTTTGCCTATTCTATCTTTAGCCCTCTGCATTGTTTCACCTATATAGACAAGTCCACATGGGCACTTCAAAATATACACAACAGCAGAGGAATCACATGTAAAAAAAAAACTCTCACTGGAATGTTTTTTCCGGTATAGGGATGCAGCACAAACTTGCCCTTGATTATGTTAGCACAATGTGTGCAATGTAAACAAGCAAAAGTGCCCTTTTTTGGGTTACCAATTGTTCACTGTAACATGGGAATCCTAGAAGGGCCGATATGTTTTTAGGACACCTCAAACAAATCATCACTGGATAGTGAAAATCCTCAAACTGTGGGTAGTGTTCTTTTAATAATGGCCATCTTTTTCTGATGGATGATATGTACTGATAAACGCAATATGTTTACATTCCACAGATCGTTTAGATGTCAAAATCTCCTCATTTCTCGCAAAATCAAGTACTCATTTAGAATAATTCCTCCTCCTGAACTTATCCGCTATTTCTTCCAATCTACGTCTCGGGTAGCTATTGGTTCAGATTACCATAAGTCGCTAACGTGCAATCTGTGATCAAGGTTGGAGAATTTTTAGTATTTACTGGATGACACATGGAATATGTACCACAGAGTGTGGTACGTATTTGAATATGTTTTCTGGACTGCAAAAAATATACCCTATTTGCTTTGAAATGTGTAAACCGTGTCAAGAATTGACATGTCACTTCTTTGTACAGATCCATAAATGCAATACAATAACAATGTAAAAAATGTATCGTCTGATCGGACGTTCATTTTTTTACTATTTAAAATCATTGAAATCACTGGTAGGGAGCTGTTAAATAGTTTCAATAAAATATTTGTGTACGTAATATATACCCAAATACGTATTTTACAAACACCGTGTGAACAACTATTTCAATTTTATTTCAGCACTAATTGCATACACCTGATGAATGTTAGAAACAAGAATCGATTGTCTCTGTTCTTTATAATAATTGGCTCATTCATTTTACTGATGACTCAAAAACTAGCCTGGAAAGAATTTAAAATTTAAACAGAGGTTTCCAAATAGATTTTAAACCCTTGAAAATTCCCCTGCTTTCATCTTTAATGACCCAGCATTTTATTTTCTTTCCTCATTGATTTATTTTTTTTATTTCTCTATCTCTGTTGTAGGACAAGTTGTATTTTTCACTGGCACAGTTTTGGAGAACATATAATTTATTCTTTAACTTTTATCAAGGTTTTTGAGATGTAATGCAAGAAAGGGCAATTAAAGGGCTGCAGTGGTCACAATGACATCACCATTTAGAAGTAAGCAGCTCTGAATGGGGATGTGAGTGAGTAGCATGTGATCACTGGAGCCAATTAGCAGCTTCAGCAGTGACATCCCCATGCGGGGAAACAAAAGTCCCGGGGAGACCGAAGACAGTGCTCGTCCAGAGGTGAGGGGAGAGGTGAGTATGAGTATTTTTATTTTAAATGGACACTACTATGGTAACAAAACAAATAAATAAGAAATTGAGGTAGACAATCCTTTTAACTAATTCCCACTATGTGATCATAAAATTGATAGGTGAATTGATAGGTGCCAAAAATACCTTTTATTATCTGTATACTGTACATTTCAGATACGTGTTTCTTGCACTTTTGACCAGTCCAGATTTGTTGATAGAGGTACCTTGCAGTTAAATTTGAATCCAGCAATTTTGTAGTTACCAAGGTGAATGATAGGTGCCAAAAAATACCCTTTTATTATCCGTATATATTTCAGATAGGGTGTTTTTTCATTTTGGCGCAGGCCCAGCTTTGTTGATAGGCCACCTTGCAGTTAAATTTGAATAAAGCAACTTTGTAAGTCACCACAGGTGAATTGATAGGTGCCAAAAAATACCTTTTATTATCCGTATACATTTCAGTATACGTTCCTCAGCTGCCCATGTCTCTTAGAGTCATGATCAGGGATCAGCCTCCGCTTCAGCCTCCACCATCGCCCAAGTACCATCAGCACCACCAGAGACCATCCTACCCCTTATCCTTTGCCAGTTTGACGATCTGCATGCCATAAAAGCGGCCAGTATAGCACCCAGCCTTTGTCTTCCAGGTTTGGGAGCAGAAGAAACACTTTAACCCAAACCATCCCAAAGCCAAAAGCCTGAATGTCGGCATTGCCAGGCTTTTGGCCTTGAAATGTTGCCTTTCCGTCTGGTGGAACAGATGGGTTTTCCGCCACGTCATGGCCCTTGCCTGCCCCAATACCAGATGCCGAGCAGGCATTTCATTGCCAGAAAAAACCGTCCCGGGCCCTGGCCAGCCACGTTGTAAATCTAAATTTTCAAGCGCTTTTGTCTGCATCTGTGGCCGGAAAGCCCATCTGACCACCGACACATGACTAGTAAGCACGGCCAAGGCCGTATATCTCTGTGACAGCTCACTGGGTGAGCTGGGTGGATGTCTCTGGGGGGGGAGGTGGCTCTCGGGCTCGGCGCACGCTCTTCAAAACCGCAGGGATGGTGCAGGGCTCTTTCACCCAAGGTCCTCTGGTGGCATCACGTGCCCAGAGAAACCAGATCGTGTTAAAATTAATCTGTCTTGGAGACCGTCCACACACAGGTCAGGAGCTGTGGACTGCTCTCTGCAACGAGACCGAGCGCCGGCTGGGTGACATGTGCCAGGCAAGGTGGTGTGCGATAATGGGCGAAATCTGCTGGCCGCCCTTAAGATCGGTAGGCTGGAAGCACATCTTCCCTGGCACATGTCATGAACCTTGTCGTCCAGAAAATTTCTAAAGAGCTACCCGGGTCTGGACTGCTGCTGGGGAAAGGTTGAGGTCTGAGTTCGCACTTCCGCG
Source organism: Phyllomedusa bahiana (assembly GCA_025379985.1). Taxonomy (NCBI): domain Eukaryota; kingdom Metazoa; phylum Chordata; class Amphibia; order Anura; family Hylidae; genus Phyllomedusa; species Phyllomedusa bahiana. The sequence goes on from JAODAL010013255.1 coordinate 8,991, forward strand.
TTCGCACCCTGCTTCGTCCCACCCTGGCTGCATTGCAGCCTCAGCTCGGCCTCCCCGTCAACCGTCTCATTTTGACGGGGGCAACACGCTGGAATTCCACCCTCCACATGCCCCAGCGATTGTGGCAGAAAGCGCAATGCCATTACGCAGTACGAAGTGACACAGGGCCTGAAAAGCGTGGTGCGGACCTCGGGGTGTTGCGCCCAAGAGTGGAGGCAGGTGGAAAGAGCTCTGCACCATCCTTCCCAGTTTTGAAGAAGGCCACCAAAATGGTCAGTGGGGACGAGGGCCTGTCAGCAATTGAGCATTGTGGTGATCTTTAGTTTTTGGAATGAAGTTGGCCCACTCTGAAACAAACAAGTCCCGCCAGCGAACGGAGGAGGAGATGGACACAGATGCGGACACGGAGCCTTTCTCTCCTCGAATCCAAGGCCCGACAGTTTTCTAAATTTTATCGGTCTTCATTAGGCAGGGGTTTTTGGGGTTCCAGGGCTAGTGCAAGGCAGCGCATAGCTCTCAGGGTGCATCATCTCAGGCAAGTCAGGGCTGTGTTGAAGTTGTGCTGGAGGAAGGGAGGAGGAGGAGGAGGTATTCCTAGACACCGACGTTACCGACGTCCCTGCCTTGGCGCGAATTTGAGGCGGAGGAGGAAGATGAGGAAGATCAGTTTGCAAAGTGCCCCTCGCCCAGAGGCTTGGGAAATCAAGGCTTCAGCTCTCACATGAGTGCTTGGATGCTCCATTTCCTCCAACATGATCCTCGCATTAAGGCCATCAAAATGAACAACAGTTACTGGGTGGCCACCCTCCTGGAACCCCAGCACTTTCCTTCCACCCACCCAAATAGAGAGTAAAATGCAGGAAATGGAGACCTTGCTGATTGATAAACTGGAGACAAATGTTGCGTATGCTTCACGTTCCTCAAATGTCATGGTGGAACAACATCAGCGACGTGACAGCAGTAGAGTGCCAGGCAAGATGGCAGAAGCCTAATGGGTGACCTCTGGCAATCTTTATTTACCACCTCACCAACGCATGCAATGCAGGGCACACATCCAACACACAGAGACCAGCTTAAGATCATGGTGCACGACTATCTGCGTTTCAACACCAATGTTTTTGTATGTGTTCCGGACCCAATAGACTTCTGGGTATCCAAAATGGACGAATGGCCCGAACTCGCTCGCCGCGCTATAGAGGTGTTGTCCTGCCCAGCAGCCAGCGTCATATCTGAGCGGACCTTCAGCACAGCTGGAGGAGTCATTACAGACAAACGCATCCGGCTTTCCACAGAAAATGTGGATCGTTTGACTTTCATCAAGATGAATCAGGCATGGATCTCTGATGATGTTTTGGCCCCAATTGCAGAGGTCACCGATTAGTTGCCGGTCTACTTCATATTCCTTTTCAAACAGAAATGGTCCTCTTGAAAACTTTTTTTTAAAATGATCATTTCTTACTGCAATTTTTATTCTCTTTTCCCAACAGTTCATTTTACTGGTTTTGCTGTGAGGAGACTATAAAAGACGCAAGGTTTCATGACAACACCGTATTCCATTACTCACTTTATTTTTTGGGAAGTTTTCGCATTGTCAATGGTTTTGTGGTCATGTTGCTGTGAGATACAACTATAATTAAATGTCCTTTGGAACATAAATGTGGCTTCTAAGGGGCATTTCTCCATCACAATTTTTAATAGTGGCTGAGAAGTCATTATTTATTTTTTTGGGGGGTCATGTTGCGTGAGATACAGCTAAAAATTATGGTCCTTTGGAAATGAAATCTGGCTTCTAAGTGGCATTTCTCCATCACAATTTTTAATAGTGGCTGAGAAGTATATTTATAATTTTTTGGGATCATGTTGCTGTGAGATACAGCTATAATCATGGCCCTTTGGACAGAAATGTGGCTTCTAGTGGCATTTTCCCTCACAAATTTTTAACAGTGGCTGAGAAGTCATTTTTATAATTTTTTGGGTCATGCTGCTTTGAAATGCAGCAAATACTACAGGTCCTATTCTAAAAAAAATTGTTTTAAAAAGGACATTTGTTCTTCACAATTGTCAAAAGTGGCTCATGGTCATGTTTTGAATTTTTGGGGGCATTTTGCTGTTGAAATGCAGCTAGACTACAGGTTTCCCATTATAAAAATAATGTTGTTTCTAAAAGACATTTGTTCTTCACAATTGTCAAAAGTAGCTCAAGAGTGATGGTGCTGTCAGAAACAGGATAGGTATGACACTGTTAATGGGGCACTTTTTGCAAAATGACTTTGTTTTTGCAAGATCTTTAACATTTGCTAGCAATACCTGTATTGAGACAACCCATTTAATACAATTAAAAAAGAGAACAAAAGAAAATGGTGGGATTCCATCCTATTTTAAAAATTGTGTTTTCTGAATTAACTACTAAAAAACTTGATCTACAAAATAGTGGGAAAAAAAATTCCTCTGAATTGTACAAGGGAGGTACAGGAAGATTGACCAGATGTAGGTTATTCAGAGGAAAATGGAGTATGGAGCACGGACAGAGAACAAAGAACAGAGACAATTTTTCCCCCAGCACATTGAGTAAAATGAGAAAAAGAATGCCAATAAAAAGGGCACCTGGGTGGAACAGGGGCGTTAACCACCAGTATTTCCAAGTGAAGCTCAATTGGTCCACCACTCATACGGAGGGGCAAGCGCTACCCCGGTCTTGACTGTGTACTGAGGAAGGCTGGAGGTCTTACCTCAACACTTCCGCTTCCGCACTCTGCTTCAGCAAAACTGTTTTCATTGCTGGGACATAAGGGCATTTTTGCCTTGTTAATAGATGACTGACGCCAGCCTGGGCTTCACCGCACCAACTGTAACTCCGGCCCTGGCAGCTGAACCTGCGGGTTAATAGATAACAGACGCTAGACTGGGCTCTTACCGCACCCACTGTAAGTATGGCCCTGGCAGCTGGACGTCCGTGTTAACAGATGGCTAACGGCAGCACTGGCTCTCACCGTTAGGGGCAATCAGGAGAGCTTCAAATTTCGCTAAAAAATCTGATTTTGAAAATGGTGATTTCTGTGAGGTTAAGTAGTGTCAAAAAGGGCCCCAAGGGTGGACACAAATTGCACAATTTGAGGCTTAAAATTTTCTGGGGCTGGAGTCACTATGGGATCGCATCCCTTTGATTCCCGGGGAGTCTGTCCCTAATCACTGAAGAAGGATTTGGCTGAAAAATGAAACCATTTTTAATTGATTGGCTGAATCACTCTCAGAAGCCCATCAGGGCAAAAAGTCTTCCAACTAAGAAAGTGTTTTGGGGATGATTGGACATTTTTATTACTTATGGGGGGTGGTGTGGACGAATTAAAAACATCTACACGTGTATAAAATACCTTTTAAAACTGCAGGGAGGGGTGTATGTGTATGTGTATACAAATTTTAAAAAAAAAGCAAAATGATAATAATGTAAAACTATAAATAAAACTTCCCTAAATAAATTCTGTAAACAAATGTCAGTTACCAAAAAATATACTAACTGACAGTCACTGTACAAAATAGCATAGTGCCAGTTTGTGATCTGTGGGTCAAATAGGTTCAGGGGTCATGCTGTGGTACAGGACAGGTATAGTCAATGTCCAGTGAAACTAATATGGTGGGTGAAAGACTCAGTTTTCCGGCACTTTTTAAATGTGGGTCAGACAGGTTTAATGGTCATTCTGTGGTACAGGAAGGTTAAATGTATGTCAGTGAACTATATGTGGTTGAAGACTCCTTTTTCTGGCACTTTTTAAAGTGGGGCTCATGCAGTTGGGCTCGCTGTGGCCAACAGGGATAGTCAATGTACATTCAACTAAAATGGTGGTTAAAGACTGCATTTCGGCACTTTTTAATTGTGGGTCAGGGCAGGTTTAATGTCATTCGGTTTCAGGACAGATATAGTCATTCCAGTTCAACTAAAAGGTGGTTTAAAGCTCCTTTTCTGGCACTTTTAATGGGGCATGCAGGTTTGGGGCTCAGCTGTGGCCCCGACAGGGAAGTCTAGTCCAGTTTAAACTAAAATGGTGGTTGAAAGACTCCTTTTTGCGGCACTTTTTAAATCTGGGGCTCAAAGCAGGTTTGGGGCTCATGCTGGACCGGACAGGTATAGTCAATGTCCAGTTCAACTAAAATGGTAGTTCAAAGACTCCTTTTTCCAGCACTTTTAATTTGGGGGTCAGACAGGTTTAATGGTCATACTGCGGTACAGGACAGATATAGTTAATGTCCAGTTCAACTAAAATGGTGGTTCAAAGACTCTTTTTCCCAGCACTTTTGAATCTGTGGGTCAGACAGGTTTAATTGTCATACTGTGGTACAGAACAGGTATAGTAATTGTCCTGTTCAACTAAAATGGTGTTGAAAGACTCCTTTTCCAGCACTTTTTAATCTGTGGATCAGACAGGTTTAATGGTCATACTGTGGTACAGGACAGATATAGTTAATGTCCCGTTCAACTAAAATGGTGGTTCAAAGACTCCTTTTCCCGGCACTTTTTAATTTGGGGGTCAGACAGGTTTAATGGTCATACTGCGGTACAGAACAGATATAGTTAGTGTCCAGTGAAACTAAAATGGTGGTTCAAAGACTCCTTTTTCTTGCACTTTTTAATCTGTGGGTCAGACAGGTTTAATGGTCATACTGTGGTACAGAACAGGGATATTTTAATGTCCAGTTTTAACTAAAATGGTGGTTGAAAGACTCCTTTTTCGGCACTTTTTATCTGGGGTCATGCAGGTTTGGGGCTCATGCTGCGTTCCAGGACAGGGATATTCAATGTCCTGTTCAAGAAAAATGATGGTTCAAAATCATAAATGCCTTCTGGCACTTTTTAATTTGTGGGTCATGCAGGTTTAAGATCATGCTGTGGTGCAAGAAAAGGGATGTGTATGGTCTGTGAGTTTTTTTCTGGGCTTTTATAAACCTAAGTGTGTTGCCTAAGATGTAGCCCGTATCCATTTGACTGTTGTGAAATGTTAATTTCAGCTTCTCCATCCCTGTTTGGGTGTAAGAATGAAGGTGTTGTTCCTCTCCCATAGACTTTAATGGTCATCGGCGATAATCTATTATCGACTATCGGATATCTTATTGATAATTGCCGATATCGACTATCGACCCGATGACGATTGTCAACGTAATCGCTCATCGCTAGTTAAGAGCCAAAATACTGAGTGGTTAAATACCACAGGAAAAATGCAAGCCTACAAACTGCTGTAACCAAGTGCTGTGCCTCTCTCTCTCTCTCTTGCTATAGATAGATAGATAGATAGATAGATAGATAGATAGATAGATTGATAGACAGACAACAAATCGCTCTATAGATCAATATATACATAGACAGATAAATTGAGTTTCTTTTCTTTAAAGATACTTAAGCACAGAAAAGCCTTAGTTTATTTAGTTGAATATCTTCCTTTTTGAAATTGTCAGTTGCTCTTGAATGATGATGCAGCTCAATTAGAAAGTAATTAATGGTTAGTAAATAGTGTATGTGATAGTACAGGAAAATTATATACCAATTAATTATCTATGGAGTTTATGTAACTGTCACATTCCCAGTTAATAACTGTCAAAAAACTTCACACTTTAAACGTTTTACTAACACACTGCGTGTCTTATATTTTAATTGAAAAAATATACCAACAGTTGTCATTATTTTTAATTTGTAAAGAACTAATGTAAATTTTGAACTAGTATTCTCTTCTTAATCAAAATACCAGATGATGAAATTTGAACATTATATCCAATTCTTACATGCCTCAAGGCTGTTTTATTCTGGGAAGCAGTTGTTAAAGGTCAGAGGAATAAGCAGTCCAAGCAAGAACATATACAAAAAGAAATGAGTAGGCTGGTGGCAAAGACAGGTTTGAAAAGGAAGGATACAGTGAAATTGTTAAGCTCCTTGTTATGGCCTCAGAAAATGTTCGGTGGTGTATGTCATGTCATAACCATGACAACCTTGGGTCTATGTGAATATATATGTATGCTTAATTGGCTTCAAGGCCAAATTTAAAAAAATGATAATATAAATGACATCATGAATGACATCACAATGAGCTTTGATATCATTACTGATCACACATACAATTGCATCACTAATCATTTGACCTAATGCCTTAAGATTCATTCTGTTTTGGTATATCTGGACTGAGCATTATTTAAGTAATGTGCAGCATAAATGTCATGTTCACCTTATTTTACTGGATGGTACAGATACCGCAATAACATATGCTTCATCTTTGTATTGTTTCCCTATTGTTTCACAATAAAAATATGTTTTATATTTAATACTAGCATGTGCCGCTGCATTCTAATGACCCATAACTGTTTTCTTTTTTTTGTGATCCAAGTTGTATTTTTTATTGGCATTATTACGGTATACAAATAAATTGTTAGATTACTATTATTAATTTTCTGGAAGAGAGAAGGAAATAAAAGTAATTCCATCACTGTGTTTTCTATGCTTTCTTGTTGTATGGGGATGCCAAATTTTTATAGTTATGCTCAACAAAAGCATGTTTTATGAAATAGGTTATGAACAAGGCGTGTTTTGTGTACTATTTATAAAATAATTTTTTTAGGTAAATGATTAAAAAAAAGACAAATCAGCCATCGTGTTTTGAAGCTTTTTGTTTACTGTTTATCTTTAATCTATAGGTTGTTATGGCGGTGTATTTGTTTATTATTTTTTCACAACATATTTTCAACAAAAGCAAGTTTATTTACTTATTTTTTATGGGAGGAGGTTTCTACTAGACTTCAAACTTTATTTCACTTTATTTCACGTTTTTAAGTAACATTTAAGTAACATGCTTGTTTGATCACATACTTAGTATTTCAAAGCATTACTGCCTATTATCGTTACATACTAACAGGTAATCTATTTTTCCATGCCATTTTGCATGACCAAATATGCTTGTCAAGTGCCTTATGTTGGGTGTGTGACCAACCTACAACTTATCTTATATAACTTATAGAGTGCTTAGCATAAATGAGTATAACCCATTTGAAAAGCAAGATTGAAAGCAATATTTCAAAAAACATAAGAACAGTTGCCAAAATTTTGACAAGACTGAGTTTAATAGAACATTTTGTTAACTCATAACATGAAAGTAAGGTTAATAATTTAAATTAGCTTACACAATCTTCAGCTTAGTTCAAATCAGTTCATGCAAAAATGAACCCCTTAACGACCCTGGATGTATGAGTACGTCCCAGGGTAGCTAAGGGACTTTGTAGCGGGATCGCGGCACAATCCCACTACATAGCCGGCAAATTGCAGCTAACACCCGTTCCTCACTCCAATCAGAGCCCCCGCAGTGAAATTACAATGCATTAGGCTGTATAAACGATCTCACCCCCGAGTGGTGAAGTACCTTATGGAGACTTAGGGAGACATGTATGAAGGAAGGCGCTTCGAAGGGAATTGTCGGGTCTTGTTTTCAGTGTATAATGCGCCTGAATGTATGAAAGTTTTTTTTGTGCAATTAAAAATGGAGTCTAAAGTTCTACGCACCTCACCTATATGTTAGGCGCAATATGAAACTTAGGCGCATTAGTGATGCGCCTAACATGTATAAAGGTTATAGATAGGTTGAAAATAAAAGAAGTCATTAGAATAGCATGTCAGTAAAGTGAAACTATGGTACTGATCTTGCTTGGTGGACGACAGGTCCCAGCAAGACCTGTGGTGTACTGGCTCTTCCTGTATGTAGAATAAAGGGTGAAAGCAGCAAAAATACATTTCAAATTTAATGTAGTAAAATTTTTAAATTGTAAAATCTAAACAACAACATCAGTGGGTTATTTAATGTAAAACTAGTTTTAGATTCTGTTAAATTTAAATGCATTTTATAGAAGACATTTTAATATTTTTGGGACATATATTTTTACATTAATTTTATATGATATTTAAATAATTTAATTTTTTATAGTTTGATATTTATCATAAATTACTGTTTATTATTGTACTGGTGTAAGTTGAGAAATAAGGGACATTTTTTGCCCTAGTGGCAAATCTAGCTCCACATCGACTTCTCAGGCTCAGGAAGACCACATTGAAATAGGTTTGCCTGTTCGAGCAGTAATGCGCCTAGTTGTGCCGAACCACATTCATATATGTGTCTAATATTACGAGTGTGGTGCGACACTCCCACAAAACATCCGAAAACGCCCCCTCATGTTAGGCACATTAGAATGTGTCGAGCCTTACGAACGATGCCCATAACACATTCATTAGGCGCATTAGACATCATAGACTACTCACTTAGGCGCATTTTATGCCAGAAAACATGAAAAACCTGATCATACATGTCTCCCTTAAGGTTAAAGTAAAAAAAAAAAAAAATTGATGTGTAAAATAAATTCAAAAATTAAAAGTTCAAATCACCCCCTTTTGCCATTTTACAATAATAATAAAAATACAAAAGTAACACAATTGGTATTGCCGTTTCCTAAAAAGTATGATCTATTAAAGTATGGCAAAATGTATCCCCAATGCTGAACACCGTAGAAGAAAAAAAAATTCCAAACGCCAAAACTGCAGTTTTTGGTCATTTCATGCCATCTAAGAATTGGAGTAAAATTGATAAAAGAAAGTCGCATATATTCCAAACTGGTAGCAATAAAAAGTACACTTCAGCATGCAAAAAATCACCCTCACTCAAGTCCGTAGGTGTTAGTGTAAAAAAGTTATTGGTCGCATAAAATGGCGCCGCAGAGCAAATTTCAAAAATCGAAAATATTTGGATTTTTTTTAAGGTACCAAAACATAAAAAAACCCTATATGTTTGGTGTTGCAGGAATCATATCAAACTGCAGAATGCAGAGAACACATCATTTATACCAGAGAGGGTAAACTCCCGCAAACATGGCACAAGTAAGTTTTTTTTTTCACATTTTGTCCCACTTGGAATATTTCAGCAGTTTCCTAGTATCTTCTATAGTACGGTGAATAACACCATTAGAAAGTACATCTTGTCCCGCAAAATAAAAACCCTTATATGTCTAGGTAAGTGAAAAATAAAAAAGTTATGGCTCTTAGAAGGTGAGGATGATAAGACAAACATGCCAACCAAAAAAAAAAAAAAGCAAGGTCCTTAAGGGGTTAATACACCCTACATAAAAACTACTACATCTACCATTTTTTTTAAGGACAGCACTAAGGGCGACATGTATGAACGGGGCTGCGCCTGTTATCTGGCATCAAAAAGCTTTAGTAGACCTGTTCTATAGGTGTATGAACAGTTGCACTACAAACTTTGGCGCGATGAGCACAGGAGCAACACTTTTTAATGGAACTGGAGAGTTTTTCTGTGCGCCTTAATCAGTCAAGCCTCCATTATGCTGGTTACCTTCCCCTTTTACATCATGATTCTCACAATGACTAAGACAGGTATAATGTAACATGATCACCCCCCTTTCCATTGTTTTTGCAGTTACTAAGCAAAATTTTTTACTTCTAAAGAGTTTCCTAAAAATTTACAGAGGGCCTGCCAGGTTGCTAAAAGTTCAGTAAGATTCCACTTTATTGTAAGACACATTAGAAAGTTTCTTAATTGTACTTATACTTATGCTGCTTTTATTTAAAAAAATGTATCAACAGGAGCATTTGTAAAGCTGAGGATTAACATAATTACCCTTTTATACTACAGCAAACAAACCATGCCAGAAAAACATAATATCAACTGGAATTGACACTTTTGCGTGTATGATTATTTTAAACTTAACTACTGTCCGTCAACTTTTAACTTCCATGTGATGGAATCTAAACACAGATGTTCTAGAATGTCCTCCCTGCCTTCTCGATCTCTGTGTATACAGTATTCAATGAGTGCGGTATACAAAGATGAGCAGGAAACCTGCTGTTACAAAAAATTAATTATTGGAAAAAAATGTGAAAAATGGACTTTTTTCACAATTTTCCCTCATATTCTAATTATTATTATTATTTCTTTATTTTTAAACAACTAATGTAAAATGACATAATAAAGCCTAACATATCACAGAAGAAGGGCGAAAAAAACTAGTAGAATAACCAAGTGCAAGAAAGCATTACAGCATTCAAACCCGCATGTACTACAGAAAAGAAAAATGTGCCTGGTCAGGAAGGGGGTAAAGGGCCTGGTCAGAACTAGTTAATTAAAGACGTCTCACTTACTGTAGGAGTGGAAGGAAGGGAAGATCTCTCCTTAAGGAGAGCACCGAACGAACGGCTTGTAGAGTTTTTGTTTTGCCTTTTCGCCCTCTACTTAGCATCTGCATATCACACGGCATAGGGGGAAAGGGGCTGAGAAGCCCACAGCGCCCTCTGTTGGTTGTAACAAATCCTCAATTTGCTTTTGACCCACCGAGTCTTGAGAAAGCAAAAAGGATTTTTCAGACAAACCAGTATCGCTCAAATAAACACACCGCTGTTTCGGGCTTTTTGTCCCGCTTCAGTGCAGAGTAGAGAAGATGCTGGCTGGCGGTGTGGGAGGCATCGGGTAGCTCAGGAGATCTCTCCTTAAGGAGAGCACCGAACGAACGGCTTGTAGAGTTTTTGTTTTGCCTTTTCGCCCTCTACTTAGCATCTGCATATCACAAGGCATTATGGGAAAGGGGCTGAGAAGCCCAGCCTTGTGATTACTGTAGGAGTATCATAGTCTTCATTCTTTACTGAGTGAGTGGAAAACTGCAAATGCAATTAGTTCCTGCAGACATATAGCCTGTGGTGACAGAGTTCTGTCTGTGACCCTCATGATACTCTGATTGAAGGTTGCTGCTTCTCTATATCACTTTCTGGTAAAATCATGAGAAAAAAAAAACAATACCCTCCAAAATGCAGAAGAAGCACATGAAAAATAAAGTAGACCCTCGGTGCTTTCATAGGAACAAAGAGGGTAAGCCTCTGAGTGCTGCTAATCAAATGCCCTTGTTCATCTAGAATTTTGACCATCTCAAGAAAAGGTTGCTGGTCTAGAGTATTCTAACAATTGTTGGCACAATTCCAAGGAGGAAATACATCAGTAATTATCTTAGGCAATTGTTGTTGCCCAATAATTTGAAAATGGTTTTAACGGTCGTTTCCAAAGAATTTGAAGTCCATCATTCTACAGCGGCAAAGATTATTACCACGTGAAAAAACATTCAAGACAGCTGATAATCTCACAAAGAGAACTTCATCCCAAGGACAGATTGTGCAATGCCCAGAGAAATTGCTTAAAGTCTAAGAGCTACATATCAGACTCTAGAAGCCCAGGTTAACATGTTAAATGTTCAAATTCATTAAAGAACAATTAGAAATAGACCAATCAAGCATGGTTTCTTTGAAAGGGTTGTCAGAAGAAAGCACAATTCAAATTCGTAAATATGCATCTGGACAAACCACAGGACCTCTGGATCCATGTCCTTTGGTAGACCATCAACAAGGAGGGTATAGGGGGTATACCAAAGTATTTGACAGTCAAATGTGAGGCCATATATCCAACAGCTAAAGTTTGGCTGAAACTGGGTTATGCAACAGGACAATGATCCAAAGCACACCAGCAAATCTACAACAGAATGGCTGAAAATAATAGAATTAAGGTGGTGCAATGGCAAAGTCAAAGTCTAGACCTCAAACCAACATATTAAACTTAAGAGTGGGCCAAAATTCCTCCAGAACAATGTAAAAGACTGACAAAGTCATAATGAAAATTTTAACCTCAAGTTATTGCTTTAAAATGTGGGTCTATAGGTTGTTGATTCAAAAGATGCACTCATTTTGTCACACATTGCTTTTCCTAGTACATTTTGGCTTTGCTTTTTTTAAATAAATAATGATATATAATCTTTCATGTGTTCATTTGAGGTTGTATTTGCCTAATTTCAAGACCTTCTAAAACCAAATTTGTATTTTTGTTAATTATTCCCCAATTAATAAAACAATAGAATTTTTGAAGAGGATGTTCTATCATTTTTTGTGACTATGTTTACCTGTTCGATAGTTTGTCTGTCACAGCATGTACATTAGAATTAAAACAAGTGTTTTAGTGCATTTTTGAAATGTTATAGTGTAACTGTGTTCAACACTGTCCTTGTGTGAACCCAATCAAATAGGTCAGAATAGGCCAGGCCTAGCAAATTAGTTCCTTTAGATAAATAGATTACGTTTTTAGCAAAGACTTCAAACAAATATGTTAAAATGTATTTATCAAAGAGTCTATTTTCACTTAGCATTTTGTAAGGAACCGCACAATATGTTAAAATTATACTTTCTTCTTCATGAATCACTGCAACAGCTGGAATGCAATTGACAGATTATTTTTGTTAAATTGCTATCATTGTTTATATACTCCATGTAACAACAACCTGAACCAAAAATCTGTAGGAAGTAGTAGAAATTGATTAGGATATTCCACAAACTGTGGAACATTCCAGTTCTATTACATCATTTCCATTTCTGGCCCATCATATCCTGTTTCAAACAACAGCACAACTTGCCTTATTTCTCCAGAACCTTTTACATTTTTTCCATTCAATTAACGGATCCCATTAAAATAAGAATAATGACAGGAGTAAATGGGATTGTTTTCCATACAGCATTAAATCTAGAGCATTGCTTCCAAATGAACTGTGAGGTACACCCCTGAAAAGCACCCATACTATTTTCAATGGTTGTGAAATGAAAAGAATAAAATAGGATACATCTTTTGTTGGCTGAAGTGTACTTTTTATTGGTACCAGTTTGGAATACATGTGACTTTTGGGTTCAAGTTTAGTTTAATTTTTAGGGGACCGCAATTTTGGCGTTTATAATTATTTTTTTTTTCTTTGGTGTTCAGCATATGGGAAAAAATTATTTTTATTTTAACGATTGGGCTTTTTTTTGGACGGCGATACCTTTATGGGAACTTTTGGGATTATTTTTTTGTTTTTTATTTTTTAAAAAGGCAAAAGGGGGTTTTTTTAAAAAAAATTTTAAAAATAATTTTTTTACATTTAATTTTTGACTTCCCCCAGGGGCCCCTTCCCAAAGGGGCAATTGTTTATACAGCCTATTGGGATTGTTAAAAATCAATAGAAAGAAACCCAAAATGGATTTTTTTACCTCCCTGTCTTTTTATAAAATTAAAAAAGGCAGCGAAAGGAAAGCCTTCAAACCCGCTTCCAGCTGTCATTTTTACTGATCAGGGAAACCCCACTACTGGGCCGTGGGGGTGGGTGAAGTTTTAAAGGGTTAAACCACACCCCCATCCCTGCTGTTAGCGGCGGGGGGTCTGCTGGGAAAAATTTGCAGAGGGCCAAACCCCCCAGCTGTGTAGTGGGTTTGGGGATGGGGAGGGGGGGGGGGGGGGGGGGGGGCATTCCCGGGGGGGGTTTTTTTTTTTTTAAAAAGCTTTACCGTCCTAAGTGAAAATTAAATAAAAATTAAATTAAAAAAACCAAATACCCATTCCCCACCCATAAAAAACTTGGTTTTAATTTTAAGGGGGTAAATAAGTTAGGTAAAATTTTATTAAAAAAAACAAAAATCAAAAGCAGGGTAGAAATAAAAAAAAAGGGGTTAGAAAATATTTATGAAAAAAAACTTTTGGGGATGATCTTGGGTTGGGCCCTCCAAGGCCCAAAAAGACCCGGGTTGCCGGTCTTCCCAAAAGTAAAAACCCAAAGACGGGCCCCCCCTACATTCCAAAAAAAAGTATTTTGTAAGATTTTAATTATAAAAATGAAAAATATATGAATACTTACAAAATGTTAACATAATAAATTTTACAAAATAAAAGCAACTCAATGATCTGCTTTAAACTCTATACAGAAGAATAGAAGCTCCTAAACGTCAATCACGCTGTTAAATATTTATCTTCTACGCGTCACAAAAGCTCTTTCCCCCTTTTTTCGATCCCCAATTTTTTGGTTTAATTTTGCAAGAGATTATACCCATTACTGTAAATTAAAAGTTTTTAAAACTGTTACATTTGTACCTTTTGGGCTTTCCACAGCAAAGGGTTTTGGGGGGAGTTTTAACTGTGTTCCCTTTAACTTTTCCGGGATTACCCAAACCATTTTTTTTCCCTTTTTACTTTAATAAAATTTTTTGGAAAATGATAATCAGTGGGGTTTGTAACCCACAAGACTTCAAAAACATAAATTTATTAAAATTACTTGAAACACCTTTCCAAAAAATTTTTGAAAAAACGAAAAAAGGGTTTCTGGGAATAAAGGCCATTTTAATTGGGGCACCGTTTTAAAAATGCACAAAAAAGGGGCGTGGAAAGCAGCCTAAATGTTAATTCTCTTCTCTATAAAGACTAAAATTCCCTTGATTTATTTCTGATGACAAATTTAAAGGGGTTTTAAAAAAAATTTTTTTCTGATTTTTTTTTTATATTTACACCCTTTCATTCTAATAGATAGTTGGGGCAGGGGTGAAATTTTAAATTTTTCTGCTCTCCCGCCTTGATTCTACATATGGCAATAGCCACCCCACCACAGGGTTTTGCGGACCTGTAAATTTCAACCCAAACAAAAATTTATTGCAATGGGCCCCTTTTTTCTTTTATTTCACCCTTTGTTTTTTTAAAAACCCGAAATTAAAAAGGTTTTTTAATTTTTTTGAAAAAAAAAATAACATAATTTAAAAAATTTTTTTTATTTAAGAATTGTTTTTATTTTTTCCTTAATTTTAAATTTTTTAAAAAGAAAAATTAAATTTTTTATTTTTTTAATTTTTTAAATTTTTTAAATTTTTTTTAAATTTTTAATTAAATTAATTTTTTTTTAATTTGGTTTTTTTCTAATTTTTAAATTTTTTTTTGATTTTTTTTTTTTTAATTTTTTTTATTTTTTTTAAAAAATTTTTTTTAAATTTTTTATTTTTAATTTTTTAAAAAATTTTTATTTTTTGGGAAAATATTTTATTTTTATACAGTTTTTAAAAATTAACATCAGTAAAACAAGGGGCCCCAGCGGGCTGGAATTTTGTGGGGTCTTTTCTTGCCAAAACCCCCCAATTTCGCTTAAATATTCGGACAGATTGGGTTTTTTCACCAGGGTTACCCTCACTCAACCTACATGCCCAAAAATTTTGAATTTGCATACAAACGTTCATACATCGGTGCAAATTTACAAACTCAATAACTATTTAAAAACTGGCCTGTCTGGGGCCAATTTATACATTCCCCCCTTTTAAAACAATTAAAGGTTTGCTTGTACACCTTTAAAAAATTGATGTGCCCCCCAAAATAACTCAAAATCAAACCATCAATGGGGAAAACCCCCTGGTAAAAAAAAGTGAATACAGCCCAAAGTGAAAAAAAAGCTATAAAAATTTTAAACCCCCCAGAAACTGGGTTTTTCACACAGTGGCCCCAAACCCCTACAGCAGTTTTAAAAAGGAAAATTTCACTCCGAACAGGCCTTGACATATTTAAAAAAAAGAAAAATAGTTTAACCAAACCCCGTCATATCCAAAAATTGTTTTTTAAAAAAAATTATTAAAAACGGGAAAACAAGGGGCAGGTTTTTTAAAAGGGGAAGGAGTCATGCTCATTGGTCAACCATCTCAACTAACCAAGCCTGCAGGGGTCCAAATCATATGCCACACAATGCACCAAAAAAGGGCTGCCGGCCCGTTTCCCAGAAGCAACCTCTTCTAAAGAGACACAAAAAAGCCCGCAGTTGCTGAAGACAAGCAACAAATGACATGGATTATTGGATTGGGTTTTCTTTGTGTCTAAAGAAACCCAAATTTAAAATTATTTTTTTTTTAAGGGTTTAAGCGTTTTGAGGCAGCAACCACATGAGGGGGGTTTCCCTTTCCCCACAGCAGGGATGGTGGGGTTTGGGGTGCATGGTTTGGGGCTACATGAGTGTGCACCCGTGGGGGGCTAAAATTTTCCCGAGGGAATTATGAAAAACCAACTGGGAAATGTACATACTGAAGCAAGCTCAGCCTCTCTCTTCGGAAACTTTTCCTCAAAAGCAGATTCATAAAATAATAAAACCCCAAAAACTCTCCAAAAAAGAAAATTTCTGCCTTGCTAAAGAAAAACAGGAAAGGTGCTTTACTGGCAAAGGGAGTCCCCCACCTAAACCATATTGAAAAATCCCGGGAGCACCCCCAAAAAAGGGAAGGGGGAAAAGGGACAAATTTTCTTAAAATCCCCAATCTGTGGAATTTTTTTCCCTGGAGGGGTGGAAGAGGGATCCAGTGGTGCCGCCTGTGAAGCTCTAGTGAACATCCATGCCCCCAGATGAATTAAGGCATGCAGGAAAATAATGGATGCCACTAGAGATGGGCGAAATTCTCAAAAATTCGATTCGTATCCCACTTGACGAACTTTTCCGACAAAATTTGTTTCGTTCTGAATTACTTCTGCACGAATCGCGTTAAAAAGCAGGCTATTTACATGCTGCACAGCATCCTCAGGAGTGCTGGTAAGAACATAGGTGCCAGATGCTTTTAATATGCAGAGGGAGCTTGGGTTGGTCTTCATACAATGTTGTGTTTTAAGTATGACAACGCATAAGACTGCCGGCCGCTCTTTAGAAAATCCGCCGTCACTATAAAATTCCCCCTGGTGCACTTAAGAGTGCAAACGACCAACAAACCAGAAAGGGGGGTTGTACCTGATAAAGTCATACAGTCGAAGCTGAGAAAAAAACAACTGATAGCGCAGTGGGCAAACATTAGTTACATGATGTGTGGAGGTGACGAGCGGCAGCCACAGCACATGAGGTCTGTCAGTTGAACAATGACATCCTGGAGGTGCAAAACAACTAGGAAGCCACAGGGAGTGGCACAAAGACTGAGAGCGAGAGGTCATGGCGCAGCATTATGAGGTCAGGCGAGGTGCACAATGACATTCTGGAGGCGGCAAAACAGTATTTTGCCAAGAGAGGCACAATGAATACAGTGTGGAGGTCCACGAAAGCAGCAGCAATGCGATCAGGCATTGGCCCAGATGACATTCTGGAGGCGAGCAAAACTTTATTAGGCCACAGAGTGGCACAATGATACAGTTGTGGAGGTTCATGACAAGCAGCAGCAATGAGATCATGCAGGATGCACAATGACATTCCTGTATGCGGCAAACTGTAATAGGCCCACAAGTGGCACAAGCATCACACAGTGTTTGACGGTCACAGCTGCAGCAGTATGAGATCAGGCAGTGACACAATGACATTCTGAGGCGGCTAGAACATATTAGGGGCCACAGAGTGGCACAAATCACACAGTCGTGGAGGTCACGTTGGCAGCAGCATGAGATCATGCCGTGGCACATGACAT
Organism: Phyllomedusa bahiana; assembly: GCA_025379985.1. NCBI lineage: Eukaryota > Metazoa > Chordata > Amphibia > Anura > Hylidae > Phyllomedusa > Phyllomedusa bahiana. The sequence continues at coordinate 26,257 of JAODAL010013255.1, forward strand.
TTTGGAGGCTGGCAAAACAGTATAGGCCACGAGAGGCACAATAACCAGTGTGGAGTCACTTCCGGCGGTAAGCAGTATGAGTCAGGCAGTGTGCACAATGACATTTCTGGAGGGCGGCAAAACAGTATTAGGCCACAGAGTGGCACAATTAACAGTGTGGAGTCAAACGACAGCAGCAGCACGAGATCAGGCAGTGGCACAAGACAATTAGAAGGCGCAAAACAGTAATTAGTCCACAGAAGTGGCACAATCAACACAGTGTTGAGTGTCACGCGGCAGCAGTATAGAGAACAGGCAGTGGCACAATTACATTCTGGAGGCGTCAGAAAAAGTTTTAGGCCACAGAATGCACAATCTCACGTGAGGAGGTCACTCGCGGCAGCAGTATGAGGTCAGGGAGCGTGGCACAATGACAATTCTGGAGGCGGCAAAACAGTATTAGGCCACAGAGTGGCACAATGAAACAGTGTGGAGGTCACGACAGCAGCAGCATGAGATCGGACAGTGCACAATGACATTCTGGAAGGCGGGCAAAACAGTATTAGGCAACATAGTGGCCACAATCACACAGTGTGATGGTCACGACAGCAGCAGCATGAGATCAGGCAGTGGCACCATGACATTCTGGATGGGGGGGCAAAAACAGTAATTAGTCCCACAGAGTGGCACAATCACACAGTGTGGAGGTCAGACAGGGCAGCAGCATGAGATCTAGGCAGTGGCACAATGACATTCTGGAGGTGGCAAAAACAGTATTATGGCCACAGAGTGGCACAATCACACAGAGTGGAGGTCACGGCGGCGAGCAGCAAGCGGTCAGGCAGTGCAACAATGACACAGTGTGGAGGACATTGGCTAGCAGCCACAGGCAGCAGCATGAGGTCAGACAGTGCACAATGACAAGTGGTGGATGTCACTGCAACACAACGAGCAGCATGAGGTCATAGACTGGCACAATGACAGAGTTTTGAGGTGGCTGGCAATACAGACCACTGTAACAGAGTGGTGGAGTAAGGCAGATGGAGAACTGCACATAGATGTGTGGCATCAGGTGGGTGGCGGCATCAGAATAGTTTGCTGATGCAGGCAGTTTGAACCAGACTGACGCCTAATGCATTGGTGTGTGAAATCCTGGCCGAATCCACGCCTGATTCTTCTTGACAAAGGTCAGTACGTTCCACATTTATCCCGTGGACAAGCGGGTTCTCCGTTGGGGTAACGATGCCCCCCGCCGCACTGAACACTCCCTGCACAGACTTATGCCGACACAGACTACTGGCCGTGCAGGCGACAGCTTCTCCACTGCAAACCTCGCAATTTGCGCCACACTGCCAGTTTGGCTGCCCAGTAGTCCCAGGCTGATCTTCGTAACTGAGGTGGCATTGAGGTGCTGGTCAATAAGGCCACAACCCTTTGGTTCAGGGACTCGCTCCAGGTTCCTGCTGCTCTCGCTGGCGACGCCCTCCTCACTAACGTGGTGTGTAGAAGGAAAGCTACTGCATCAGGAACGTCCAGACTTAGAGTACTACTATATGAGCTGTTACTTGGCTCCTATCCCTCCACCCACCTCCCCCAGCAGCCGCGGCAGTAGTAACGTTAGCGCTGAGGAACCCCCCGGTCAGGACCTGTCGAGAGGAGGGACGATGCGCACATAAGGCAGCAGCCAACTGATTTACGAGGATTTCCCTATAATTATTTGGGGCGTTTTGTCTTCCCTCTCAATAGCTAGGAAAAAGGCTCTCATTTTGGACCGGGTAAAGCGATTGGTCCAATAGGGTGGAGCGGCGCCAGAGATTCAACCCTTCTGCCGGATGCTGACTATTCGCTGTCACTAGCCAGGCAAATAAGCAGCCGCGGGCCATCTGCACAAGTGACCTCCGAGGGTGCTCCCAGCTCCATTTCCACTGTATACTGCCACGTGCTTGGGGGGTCCATCTGCCTCGTCTTCCTCAACTACATCCACCTGTCTCCAGCTGCTCCTGCTCCTCCTCTCTTGTCACCTGGGTAGAAAATCCACGTTCATTTTCACCAACAATGCTTCTGCTCCAATGATCCTCCTCCTCCTTCTCCATTTCAGGTCCCCACCGGACTCCTGTGGCCACGAGATGTAGTCGCACTCTCCAGTCCACTGCCCAGACAATTTTCCCAGCATCTGTTCCAGGACATGAAAGCAGTGTGAATGATGTTATTCTTCCCGTAGTCCCTGGCGACTGACAAATAACGTCCCGTCTCGAATGGCCTCAACCAACGGCAGGTGTCCACTCATGACTGTCACAGCTACACCATTCAAAGTTAACACAGGGTGAGTACTCTTCGTGTCTGCCTTGGATCATCAAAAAATCTATTAATGGCCTTTCTCTGTTCATACAGTCGGGTCCAACATGTGAGGCTGTAATTCCACGGGTGGAAACATCGCATATTAGAGTTGTTGTGGAGAGCCGTTCTTTGTTCATGTCCGCTTGACAACTCGAGACGGTGTTTCCTGCTTGTTGTAACGAATGGATAAGTGCATGCACAGTTTTCCCGGCCATTTTCAAATGTTCCTGAAGATCGGTTGAAGACTTCAGGAACCATTTCCACAACCCATATTAACAAAACACGTCGCCATGCAGTGCATGGACCTATCCCACCTCGTTGCAGCGCGACACCATGTTCCTCCCCTTAGTCCGTCACCATTTCCGAATTTTGTGCAGTTGGACGCGAAAGAGCCACACAGTCGATTTCTTGCTTGCTTGAACGCGGAGCAGTTCCTCCCCTCGACTGTTTGGACTTTTGTTCGCCGAGGCAAGCCAGAGGGTGAAGAACTGCGTGGACACCGCTGTGCCCGAACACAAGTGGTATTATGTAGCGTACTTGTTGGAGGCTGAGATGGGTGGAGGTCGGTGAGGAGGAGGAGGAAGGCGGATATTGGCGCAGGAGCGAGCAGTTTGACAACGTGGAGGAGAAAGCGGCGTCTCCTTCCAGTTGATGTTGTGCCTTGGCTGAAGCACATTCACCCAGTGGGCCGTAAAGGACATGTACTGGCCCTGACCGTAGATTACAAGCTCCAGTGACCGTCCGCGCTGCCGTTCACCTTGGGAACAACCTTATAACTCAAGTACTGAACGACCTTTCTGTTCTTACAATTTATGAATTGCTGGAGACTGGGAGCTGCCTTTTTGGAAAATAAATATACGCTTGGAACTCTCTATCTCGGCTCGGCAAAAAGCCAGTAGTTCTCTGAACGTGCAAGTCCACCAGTTTTTTTGTAAAGGGAGGGACTGCAGTACCAACACTTGGACAGGAAGCACGTCAGCAGCTGCACCTTAGATGGTTGGACTCATACTGTTGTCTCTTTACCAATCGCCACGCATAGAACGCACTGCAGGCTGCCATGGAGTAGCGAGAGGCATGGAAGCATCTGACCGGGAGATGATGTCAAATAGGAATACAGCTACCCTTCTGCAGAGGTGTGTGTGGAGCCTTGACTGGCTGGCAATGGCATGCGCCACTGGGCCATGCTGGCTCGGCTGCTGCTTGCTGGTTGCTGCGGCAGCAGTATACCACCACATCTGAGCCACTTTCTTCTTCCCAGGCCCCCGGATGGTGATCGCTGCATGTGTTTACGCATGGCCGTGGTGCCAACGTTAGCTCCCTGGCCACGCTTCACTTTCTGCCTACAGAATCTAACATATACCCATATTCGGCTCCTCCCGTGTCTTAGCAAAGAGACTGCCACACGCACGCCGATATCGGATTTTTACCAGTGGCCAACTCTCCGCACTGAGTGACTACTACTACGCCGCCGTCTTATCTCGCTGATCCCCTGGTGCTGCTACTTTCTTGACCTGTGAAGCGGGTTTTTTACCACCTCCGTGGCCGCATGGGCTCCCGACCGTCACACTGCTGCTATCCCCTGCTGACTCAAGCGGCCACACGACCACTGTGCAGACAGCGCTGGCTGCCTGACGTGCAAGCTGGACGCCCTCTTCTCCTTACGATGATGAATACCCTTTGCTCACCCGGCTCCCAAGTGCGGGTCGGCTCACATCAATCATCATTTGTGTTTCATCGCACAGCTTGTCCTCATCACCCCTGGGTTTCTTCTTAGTATGCCTAGTGCTGACCTCTCACACAGACCCGTCCCATCCCACACTCAATATCTATACTTTGCCCGCCTACTCAAGAAGCATGCGATAATTGGCCCCCATTTCTTCGCTGCCAAGATAGGCTGCTGACTGCCCTCCTCAAAAAGTTCATCCTCCTAAATAGTGGCGCTAGCCCAGACCACATAGTAGAACTCTGGCTGCTTGGAACCGGAATGGGACCAGAGGTCTGGCCTGAATCAGCTGTAGGGCCCTGTACCGCGCCTCCCGGGCCATGCCAACTAATGGTTTGTGTCTGAGGTTCCCCACCGCTTCTTGCTGGGTTGTCAGATATGTCCATCTGGGAGGAAGATGATAACCTAGTTCAACCAATCAAAACCCTTGGGTTGCTGAACAACACACGGCCGCTAGATGTCATCTGCAGTTGTGGCCTCACCGAGTGACCCCTGCTGCGACATCCTTTGCTGAGCTGACGGACCATGGGCCTGATCCAAGGAATGTTTGTGCCACTGCCACTGCAGGTGGCAGAGACTTGCCACCACACTGTCTGACATATGTTTGTTCTAAAATGTACAGACAGCTGTTTTTGATGATGATAATCTGTATATGGGATAAATTCACACCCAGTTTTAGACTCAAAATTAACACAGTAACAAGCTTGGGTAACAACCTTGGTATATAAATTGCGCTCCACAACATGGCCAGGAAAATTTTACTAGATGTGTCGATTAAAAAACACTGTGGTGGTTTTTACAAAATGTAAAAGCACAAACAGGCTTAATTAACCTTCGGACATGAATTAGGCAACAGGAAAAATGTATAGATGTAGCTCACCTCTAATGTTGCTCAGTGTCCTTTTATCGTTGATGCTTTGCTTTTAACGGTAATATAAGTGACTTTTATTGAAATACAAAACAATGTTTGCAGCAGTACACAAAGGCTAAAAACGTCAGCAACCTAGCTTATGCGTTTCGAGCGAGTACCAAGTGCTCTTGGACCCAATCTATAAAACGGGTTTAAAAACATAGAACTAGCCCAATAGGAACGAGAATCAAAAAGAACACGTGCTAGAACATAATAAATAATATTGCATATTTTAAACAGGCAGAATACATTTTGTTATATGATTTTGTGTTACAGGTAATGATAGCTGGCCATAATTGTAAGGAGAAATCTTAAGGCATACTAATAAGATTATAACAAAATCAGTTTTTATAATTACATTCCATGAGGGGCTCTAGTGCCTAGATTTAATATCCACTGTGCTTCCCTTTATCTCAGTTTACTGATCCATCTATTTCCTCTGTATGGTTTATCTACCTGTTCTATAGCATAAAAAACTAATTTGGAGACATCCCTCTTTGGTGAATTATAGGATTTTCCCAGGAAGTGTTTAGCCCACCATATATTTGAGTATGTTTTATTTCGTATACAATATAGGTGCTACACTCTCCTTCACCTTTAATTCCGTAGGGTGCTTTCCAACATATTTTACATTGCATGGAGGGTGCATGTCAATAACATATACCACGTGGATGGCTATCGCAGTTTAAAAATTTAAACATTTATATATGTGCGTTTGTTCATGAGTGTCGCTAAATTGTGCTTACCATTTCTTTGCGAACTGCAACATATTTGGCAACGAATGGCCACCGTGCAAGGAAAAAAGCCTTATAATGAAAGCCAGTTTTTTTTTAGATGACTCAGGAATTTAATGCACTGGGGAAATCATACGTACCTAATTAGTTTTTTCTTCCTGCGTACACATTGACCCCTTTATCTATGATATTCGCCAATCAACCGGTCTGCCTTAGAATTTTAGATTTTATGTAAAAAAAAATTTTAATACTTTAAAGTCTTTGCTATATTGTGTGGAACAATCCCAATGTGTCCAATTTTTAATTGCATCAGTTTTACTATCATTCCCGTTATACAATAACAATTGTTGTTGTATTTTTAGGTTCTAATTCTCTAGTTCTTTGGCCTTATCTTAGGTTGCTCACGTTTTAGCCTTTGTGACTGCTTGCAACATTGTTTTAAGTATTTCAATAAAAGACATTTAATTACCTAGTTTGGCAGGATCCCGGAAAGTGACGTGCGACGCTAGTGCAGAGCGGAGCAGTTCCTGCCTTGTTGGTTTATTCACTTCAGCCGTAGGAGCCGCGGCTTTCCGGACGCACGGAATTTAGCTAGGTTGCTACGTTTTAGCCTTTGTGTACTGCTGCAACATTGTTTTGTATTTCAATAAAAGTCATTTATATTACCGTTTGCCGGATCCGGAAGTGGACGTTGCGACGCTTATGTGAGCAGAGCCGTAGACTCTGTTCCTGCCTTGTTGGGTTTATTCACTTCAGCCGTAGGAGCCGCGGCTTTCCGGAACACGGAATTTAGCTATGTGCTACGTTTATCCTTTTGATTACTGCTGCAACATTGTTTTGATATTTTCAATAAAAGTCATTTATATTACCGATTGCCGATCCGGAAGTGACGTGCAGACGCCTAGTGGCAGGAGCGGAGCAGTTCCTGACCCTTGTTGGGTTTATTCACTTCAGAGCCGGTAGGAGCGCGGCTTTCCAGGACGCACAGTGTAATTCTCAGCTAGTTGCTACTGTTTTAGCCTTGTGTACTGCTGGCAAACATTGTTTTTTATTTCAATAAAAAGTCATTTATATTACCGTTTTGCCGGATCCGTGGAAGTGACTTAGTTCAGATGCGAGTGCAGAGCGAGGTAAGCAAGTTCCTGCGCCTTGTTGTGTTTATTTCACTTCAGCGTAGTGAGCCGCGGCTTTCCGGACGCACGACGGAATTTAGCTAGGTTGCTTTGCTACGGTTTAGCCTATTGTAGTCGGCTTTGCCAAACATTGTTTTGTATTTTCAATAAAAGTCATTTATATTATCTCGTTTGCCTGGATCCGGAAGTGTACGTGCGACGCTAGTGCAGAGCGGAGCTAGTTTTCCTGCCTTGTTGTTCTTTATTCACTTCCCAGCACGAAGGAGCCGCGGCTTTCCGGACGTCTACGAATTCTAGCTAGTGTTTGCTACGACTTTTTAAGCCTTGGTGTAACTGCTCAACATTGGTTTTTTTTGTATTTAATAAAAAGTCATTTATATTACCGTTTTGCCAGGATCCGGAAGTGACCCGGTGCGACGCTAGTGCAGAGCGGAGCCGAGTTCCTGCCTTTGTTGGTTTATTCACTTCAGCCGTAAGGAGCCTGCGGCTTTCCGTTACGCACGAGAATTTAAGTCTAGGTTGCTCGATTTAGCCTTTGAGTACTGCTGCAACATTGTTTTGTAATTTCAAAAAAAGTCATTTATATACCGTTTGCCGGATCCGGAAGTACGTGCGACGCTAGTGCAGAGCGGAGCAGTCCCTGCCTTTTTTGTTTAATTCACTTCAGCGAAGTTATAAGCCGCGGCTTTCCGGACGCACAAGAAATTTAGCTAGGTTTTGCTATCCACTGTTGTAGCCTTTTGTACTCGCTGGCAACATTGTGTTTTGTATTTCCAATAAAAGTCATTTATATTACCGTTTTGCCGGATCCGGAAGTGACGTGCGACGCTAGTTCAGAGCGTGCGTGCAGTTCCTAGCCTTGTTGGTTTATTCACTTCAGCCTTAGGAGCCGCGGCTTTCCGGACCGCACGTAATTTTTGTAGCTAGGTTGCTACGTTTTACCTTTTGTGTACTGCTGCAAACTTGTTTTGTATTTCAATTAAAAGTCCATTTATATTACCGTTTGCGCCGGATACCGGAGTGATCACGTGTCGACGCAAGTGCAGAGCGGAGCAGTCCTGCCTTGTTGGTTTATTTACAGAAAAATCGTTATATTTTTGGCATTGAAAAAGACGTGTTTAATTTTGTCAGCACACCAGAAAAACACGCTTAATTAACCCCTGGATGCAAATTTGCGCCAAGAAATTGAGCCGCAGCAAAATAGTAGTCTTTAGTAACTGCGTGCATACCAATTGCTTGATTTCTACGAACCACACAACAAGAATACAGTTGTAATTAAACTTTGCCTTTTGAATTAGGCTACAGAAAAAAATTTATCCAATATTTTGTGGCGTTGAAAAAGACGGTTTCTTGGGTCTGCACAAACCAGCAAAACAACCTAAATTAACCCGATGATTAAACTAGCGCCAAGAATTGAGCCCCACAAAATAGTAGCTTTGTAGCGTGTTACAATGGGCATATTTTTCCTATGCCACAACAACAAGAGATACAGTTGTAATTAACCTTTTGCTTGTGATATTAGCTACAGGAAAAATTTATATATTTTTGGGGCGTTGAAAAGACGGTTTATTTTGTCAGCACTCCAGCAAACAACGCTTAATTAACCCCTGGATGTAAATTTGCGCCAAAGATGTGTGAGCCGCACAAAATAGGTAGGGTTTTGTAGCCGGATACAATTGCTGTTATCTACCCCACACAACAAGAGATACAGTTGTGAATTAACCTTTGCCTTGTGAATTAGGCTACATGAAAAATTTATATATGTGTGGCGTGAAAAGACGGTTTATTTTTGTTCAGCGACACCCAGCAAAAACAACGCTTATTAACCCCCTGGATGGTTAAATTGCCCAAGGAGAATTGGAGCCCCACAAAATAGTAGCTTTTGTAAGCGTGTTTACAACTGCGTGTTTTTCTACGCCACAGACAACAAGAGATACAGTTGTAATTAACCTTTGCTCAGTAAATTAGCTACAGGAAAAATTCTTATATATTTTTGGTCGGTTGAAAAAAGACGGTTTCGTTTGGGGTCGCAACACCAGCAAAACAACGCTTAAATTAACCCCTGGATTAAATTGTTCTCCAAATAAATTGAGGCCCCCACAAAAAGTAGCATTAGTAGCGGTTACAATTGCGGTTTTCTACGCCACACTAACAAGAGATACAGTTGTAATTAACCTTTGCTTGTGAATTAGGCAACAGGAAAAATTTATATATTTTGGCGTTTAAAAAGACATTTATTGGGGTAAGCAAACCAGCAAAACAAACGCTTAATTAACCCTGGATGTAAATTGTGGGCAATAGAATTTGACACCAAAAATGAAAAGTGGTATTTGTATTGTAACAACGCTGTTTTCTTTCTCTATGAATACAACAGGAACAGGCTTAGACCCCTTGGTGATATTTGAATGTATATATGCAGCTGCAGTGACGCACCCAACCTGGAATTCAGATCCAAACTCCCAACAAGAATCAGAAATAAAACATTAAGAGAACAGTCTCTGAGACAAACTGAGTACCACCACCACCAGAATTCGCTATATAAAAATTCAAATTTTTCAGTAAGAGGTATTCAGCCGCGTCAGCACCTTCCCTGAATGAGCACAGTGAGCAGGAGTGTGAGCTCACCGGCTTTCGCGCCCGGGTCTTATCATATTGCTGGTGACGTCACAGAATCCCCTGGTCTCTGATTTGGCCTTCATCACTGACACATGTCAAGCAGGCCTAATGCCTCTTACTTCGAAGTCCCCAGAGTGCTTATGCCCATGTAGACTGCCATGTGCTAGCAGCCATTTATCAATCAAAAGCCACTTCATTCACCCGAACGTACCCTCAGTATCTTGACATTCTGATTCCGAACCGAGTATTTTCGCTTCTTCCCAGAAAATCTATGTAACGTAACTCACTTTTTATTTTAGAAATCTGATTCGCGTTCCATGTACTCTATCTTAATATAATGATTTATTTCTACATATGGCGGTATTGCCATTTTTTTCACTACCACAACATGACAACATAAGGGCTTAACTTACTTTTTAATCCCCAGCATTAAACATAACATCCTATATGCGTACAATCAGATCTCCTCATGTTTCCAAACAGACGCACGGACTGCAATAAGATAATAAAAGATGTAAAAAGGATTAATATGTGCGGCCTTCGCAACACTGACTACATGTGCACTTAACTAGAAATATGTATAACACAATTTGCTAGAACTGAGCTGCTTTTTTGGCGGCAACATACACAAGGACTACAATAATCACTCTTATTAAAAAGTTAACTTCCCTTTAACGACCTATCGGTATCGTATCCATATAACATCCAGACAGTGTTGGGGGTCACACAATGCCACTGACGTGATGGATACGTCCAGAGGACGCGTGAACTCTAAATCAGAGTTTGCGCGATCGGTCGCGGGGTGTCAGCTGTATATTACAGCTTGACATCTCGCAGCGTTGGCCACTATACCCCAGGATTCGCTCCGGGCGGGGAGGGGGGCGTTAACCCCTAAAATTATCATAACTACCATCGGGTCGCAATAACTAAGAGAGACGTCATGAGGAGATCGCTCCTCCGCGTCTCCGTCGGGCTGGCAGTCAGCTGCAACAGGAACTGGCGATCCGTGCAGCTCCTGCCTATCTGCCAGACATCCCGTATAGGCATAGAATGGCCTTTACGAGGTTTGTCTGTGAACGTCACATGCCCGACCGATGGCCCGTGTGGGCATTGTCCCGCATCGAGACTGACAGTTGTCATAGGAACCAGTCATATTATCAAGCTATAGCACTGATTCCTTATATGAATGAAGATTCTAAAGATCTCTCATTCAATCCCCTATGGGAAAAAGTAAAAATAAAAATGTGCAAAAGTGAAAAAAAGTAAAAAAAGTGAAAAACAATGTAAAACACAAACAAAGAAATAAAAATAAAATACGATCACAATAACTTTCCGCCCTTTTTTCCCCTTTACAAAAGACAATCGCCGCCAAAATAAAGATCACAATTAAATAAAGTACCATATTTGGCGTATCGCCTGAGCCGTGCGTAACTGCACCGTGCCCTTAAATCTGTCATGTTAATTAACCCGTACGTGAACGCCGTAAAAAAAACAAACAAAAAAACCAAACACAGAATTAAGTATTATTGTTCATAAATGACCCGCAGCACATAAAATTATGAATACAAAGTCAGATCAACAACTCTATAGAACTCCAAATTTGTACCAATAAAAACTTTCAATCATCCCGCGACATGAAACAAGTTATATACAGAGCTCTGTAGTACGGAAAAATAAAACAACTGTATAGCTCTCAGCAAGATAGCATGCATAAATATTTGTTAACACACTAAAAACACTTTTCTGTAATTTTTTTAAAGTGCTTCAACATAAAAAAACTATATAAATAGGGTATCGGCCATAACATCGTAGCGACTCCCCAAAGAGTATAGCTAACTTATACACGGTATACTGCACGGTGAGCCCTGTTAAAAATTAAAATATAAAACACTACCTAGGCTTGCATGTTGGTTTTCTTCACCCGGCCTCCAAAACATGGATTTAAAAGCAATCAAAAAGCCTTTGGTCCCAGCTCCAAAAATGATAACATTAAAAACGTCAACTCCTCTCGCAAAAAACACGGCCCTACACAGCTCCAAGCACAGAAAAAATTTAAAAGTTATGGGGCTTACTCAACTATGGTGATGAAAAAACGTATTTTCCTGTTTGTGAATAAAATGTTTTTTAAGTTGAAAAATAAGCAGGTAAACATAAAACAATATACGAAATTGGTTATCATGTAATCGTATTGACCGGTCCTTGAGTAAAGCTAACACCACCCCTTGGTGATAGGGGGGCCCATTCCATTATATACATACATACATGACCGCTATAAAAAATAAAAATAAAATAACACTACCAAGATTGCGTGTATTTTGTTCAAAACCTCACACAAAAACCATAATATGCAAGTCGAACAAAAGCATCATAAGTCACCAACATAATGGTACCAAGTAAAAACTTCCACTCTTCCCCAGCAAAAAACAAGCCCATACACACTCTGCACACAGCAAATAAAAAAGTTATGGCTTCAAATAGGACAACATAAAAACGCAATTTTTTATAGACGGTATGTTCATACTGTGTAAAAGGTAAGTGGAAAGGGACGGGAGAAAAACTATATAAAATCTATATCATTGTAATTGTACCAACCCCCATAGTAAAGTTATCACATCATTAATACTGCACGGCGAATGCTGTAAGAATTGAACTCAAAAAAGCGTATGGACTTACTTTCGTTTGTTGTGGGCGGGGGGGCCCCCATTTTCAGTCTCAATCTAAAAAAAAACTAAGGAACACCTGTGGCATATCCAAAATAAAGCTACTAAGATACACCATCACACCACCTAAACAGATTCGTATCCTGATAGGGTGTGAATCGCCAAAATGAGTGCGACTTCTGGAATGTTTTCGCCTTTTTCTGCTACATTTGGGGGGCTTGCTAATGCGACATGGCCCCACAAAATCTGCGTTCCAAAAGCAAATAGCGCTCCCGGGACCCTCCTTATAACGCTCCTGCATAATGCGCCCAAACACCGCAAGTTAGCAACACCCACAATTAGGTAGTTGCGCACAAACTTGGAAGGAAATTAGCTTAACAAAGTTTTGGGGTTCTTTTTGTCCCATGGATTACCTTTTATATGTGAAACATTTTTAAGCTAAAATTGCAGATTATATAGGAAAAAAATTATTTTTACTTTCACAGCCTTTCTATGCTATACAAAAAATTTGTAATCACCTTGGTCCTATAATACTCAATGCACCCCATGGATATAATTCAATTAAGGGGATGTAGTTTCCAATATGTTGTCTTTTAGGTGGTATATTAAGTTTTTAGCACCTTAGGAGTGTCCCCAAACCTGAAATGCTCCAAAAAAAACAACGGATGAAAATGAGAACCCCAGAGTATAGTAGTGCTCCTCCCCTCAACTACTTCGGGACTTATGTTGAGCCCAAATAATGCACGAGGTCCACATATGGGATAGGTCTCTAAACCGGTCAACCTGGGGAATTGTATATTAATGCATTTACCTAGTCTCAGTTACCGTATTCCGTGAATATATTGGATAAATATTTGAAATCTCTGCAAAAAAATGTGAAAATTTTTGAAAATTTCACTCACTTATGCTTTAATTTCTGTGAAATACTAAAGGGTTATCCAACTTCCTAAACTACAGTTGTAATAGCGTAATGGTACTAGTCTAGTTTCTATTAATTGCATTATTTATGGGGTAGTCTAACATGCAGGCCCTCAAACCACGTCAGAAACCAGTAGGTGGTCCTAAAAAAATGTATATTGCAAATTTTCTGAAGCTGCGGTGAGCAATTACCTACTAAATTTCTACGTCCCCTATATGTCGTAAAAAAAAAAAAATATTTAAACAATGATACCAACCTAGAGATTGGGTCGAATTTCACAAAAATTCGGATTTTCGGTCCACTTCGCCGAATTTTCTGTGGTCCGACAAAATTAGTTTCGTCCGCTGAATTACATCAGCACGCAATCACTTCCAAAAACAGCAATTTTCCCAGCTGCCCAGCCTGCAGTGCTGTAGAACGTTATTTGGCCATGCGTAAATATGCGAGGGAGCTCTGTTGGTCTTCATACAATGTTGTGTTTTATGGAGTATATGACACGCACATGACTTGCCGCCGACCTTCTAGAATCCGCTTCACTATAAAAATGCCCTGGCACGTTATTGGGGCAAAACTGACCAAGAAAACAGAAAGCAGGAACGTAGCCTGATAAAGTCATGGCAGCAAACAGAAAAAACAAACCTGAAGCTCAGATGTCAACATTAGTGACGAGTCGTGGATTGACGGGGCGGAAGCCACAGCAGCATGAGGTCAGACAGTGTTCAAACAATGATTACATTCTGGAAGTGGCAAAACCATACCAAGGATAGGCCGCAGATCGGCACAATAGAGACACAGTGTGGGAGGTCACGGTTTGCAGCAGCAAAAGGAGTCAGTCCTTTCACAATGACAAATTCCTGGCGAGCTTGGCAAAAAAGGAGTAAGCCAAAGAGAGGAACAATAACCCAGTGAGATGGCAACGGCCGGAGCCACATCAGCAGCATAAGTCAGACAGATGGCACAATATCACAGTTGTGTGAGGGCACGGAACGCAGCAGCCACAATCAGCAAGCATGAGTCAGACACAGTGGCACAATGACAAATATCTGGAGGTGGCAAAAACAGAGATAAGGTCCACATGTTGGAGGTCACGGCAGCAACCACGGCACAGCATGAGTCATACATGGCAGCTAAAGACACAGTGTGGAGGGCACGACCAGGAAGTCCCACAGCAGCAGCATGCGGTCAGATATATGAGGGCCACAATGACATTCTGCAGTGGCAAAATAGTAATTTTAAGGCTCCGACAGAGCGCACAATGACTGAGGCTGGAGGTGCACGGCGTCAGCAGCATGAGTCAGGCAGTGGCGACAATGACTAGAGAGTGGAGGGTGATGACAGGAGCAAACAGCATGATGGTCCAGAGTAAGTGGCACAATTGACATACTGGAGGGTGGCAGAAAGCATACCAGGGCCGGCAGAGTGGCACAAATGACACAGTGTGCATCACGAGTCAGACATCAAACACGAGCTAGCACATGAGCACATAGAAGTGGCACAATGACAACGTGTTTGAGAGTGAGGTGCAATTAACCAGTCCCCTGTAAAGACGGTGTTAGGCGATGAGAACTATCATCAGAAATGTGGTTGGCCATCAGTCTGGGTGGCGACATCAGAATAGTGGGCTGAGGGCAGTCTTTTTGAAACCAAGACTGGACGCCTAAGCATTGGGTGAGTGGAAATCCTGGCCGATCCTACGTGCCTGATTCATCTTGACGAAAGGTCAGTCGTTCAACATGTTCCCTGGACAAAGCGGGTTCTCCTTGGGGTAAACGATGTGCCGCCCGCCGCACTGAACCACTTCCGGCTTCTGATCCACACTACTGGCCGGCAGGACAGCTTCCTTCCTCCACTTGCAAACTCGGTCAATTGCGGCCAAACACAATGCCAGTTTGGGCTGCCCATATCCAGGCGGATCTTCTAACTGGTGGTGGCAAGGCTGTCTCAAGTAGCCACAACTTTTGGTATCAGGGGAATGCTCCATGTCCTCGCTGCAGCTGCGCTGGTGACTGCCCACATCACTAGGCAGGTGAAGTAACTTCTTCATTAGCTTGACCTCCAGCGGGCTTGGAGTTGATCTGGCTGATGGAGCTGGTACTGCTCCCTTAAACCCCCCCCCCACCTTCCCCAGCAGACCCGGCAGTAGTACGTGTCCGCTGAGGAACCCCCTGTCAGACCTCTTCCCAGCAGGAGGGACGATGCCAGGCACAATAGGCAGTCGGCCAACTGATTAACGGGAGGATTGTCCCAATTAGTATTTGAGTTTGATCTTACCACCTCCTTCAATAGCTGGGAAAAAGGCTCCCCAATTTGGACGCGGTAGCGAGGGTCCAATAGGGTGTAGAGCCATGAAGTCATCCCTCTGCCGGATGCGACTATTCGGTCTGTCACCTAGCCAGGCAAATACCATTGTAAATGCGGCCATCTGCACAAGTGACTCGCGATGGGGCTCCCTCCTCCATTTCCCGCTGTATACTGCCACGTGCATGGGGTCATCCTGCCTCGTCTTCCTCATCTCCATCCACCTCCTCCAGCTGCTCTCCTTGGCTCCTCCTTCTCTTTGTCACCTGGGTAGAAATCCACTCAATGTTCACCATTACAATGCTTTTCTTAGCTGCCAATGCCTTCCTCCTCCTCCTCCTCCCATTTCAGTCCCCAACCGTACGTCATAGTTGCCACGAATGTAGTCGCCACATCTCCAGTCCCCTGCCCAGACAGATTTTTCAGAAAGCGTTTCCAGTAACATGAAGCAGTGGAATGACGTTATTTCTCCCATAGTCCCTGCTACTGCAAAATAACGGGCCTTCCTCGAATGGCCTCAACAAACTGCAAGGTGCACGCATGAGCTCCACTGCTGAGCAGCAAAGTTACACAGGGAGTACTTCTTCTGCCTGGATCATCCAAAAAATCGTTAATGCCTTTCTCTGTTCATACAGTCTGTCCAACAGTGGTGCAGGCTGGAATTCCAGCGGATGGAAACAAACATCGTCATATCAGTTAGAGAGATAGTGGGGAAGCCGCGTTCTGCCGCTGCAACTAGAGGAGGGATTGTTTCCTCACACCTGGCTTTGTAACGAATAGGATAAAGTGAGCATGGCCACTAGTTTCCTGGCCCTTTTCAAGAATGGTTCTGAAGATCGGTGAGGACGACTTCAGGAACCTTTTTTAGCAACCATGGTTTGACCACGTTGCGCCATGCAGGCGCAATGGACCATCCCTTCCTCGGTGAGCAGCGCGGACAACCTATGTTCCTCCCATTGTCCTGCACCATGGTCCGATTTTTGCAGTTGTGGCGCTGGAGAAAGCCACACAATCTGATTCTTCTTGCTGCAGACGCGGAGCAGTTCCTCCCCTGTGTGCACTTCTGTTTTCGCCGAGGGGTGCAAAGCCTCAGGTGTAGAACTGCGTGACACACCGCTGTGCCCTACACATGTGGTTATGAATGAGCCTTACTTGTGGGCGGGCTGAGATGATGGGGGTTTGGTGGAGGGAGTAGGAGGCGTACATGCTCGCAGTGAACCGCTAGTTTTGACAACGTGGAGGAGATAAGCGGGCGTCTCCTGTCCAAGTTGTTGAGGTGCCTTGGGCAGAAGTTGCACATTACACCCGTGTGGCCGTAAAAGGAGACATGAACTGGCCCTGACCGTAGTTAACAGCATCCAGAACATCCCGCCGTGCTGCCGGTTTACTTGGAACAACACCGATAAGCTCAAGGATCTACCACTTTCTGATGCTACATAATAAGAAATAGCATGGTACTGTGGCCTTCTTTGGAAAAGAAATTACGGCTTGGAAGAACTTCTCCATCTCGTCTCCACAAAGCCAATTAGTTCTGCTGAAATTGGTGCAGAGTCCACCAATATGGAAAGGAAGGGTACTGCAGTACCAACAACCTTGACAGGAGCACAGGTCAGCTGTGCACCTTAGATGGCGTTGGCGCGCATACATGTTGTCCACTTAACAATTCGTCCCTCTCAGAACGACTGCCTAGGCGCCATGAGTAGCGAGGAGCCGCGGCATACTGGACCGTGAGAGGTATGTCAAAAGAGTAACTAGCTTGTCCTTCTGCCGATATTAGTGGAGCCCTTGACTGGCTGAAATGGCAGCTGTCCACTGGCCGTCTGCTGCTGCTAGGGTGGCAAGCGGGCAGGATTGGAGCCACCAACAATTCTGAGCCACGTTTTCTCTCCAGGCCGACCGGGCATGCGTGACGCTGCATTGTTGACGCAGGGCCTTTGTTCCAACTTTAGCTCCGCAGCACTAGCTTCAGCTTTCGCCACAGATCTACATAATTACCCATATCGTCCCTCCCGGTGTCCTTACGCCAGAGATACTGCCACCACCTGCCGAGTTAGCTGATTTTACCGCGCCAACCGTCGTCGGCCTGCACTTGCTACTTACTTACTACAGCCGCCAATGCTGCCGGTCTCTGAGCCACCTGTGCCGCTACTGTCATTGACGGCGAAGCGGGTTTTCTACCGCCCAGTGCCTGTCTTGGAGCTCCCGACTCATCACACCTTAGCTGACCACCCTGCTGACTCTTGGTCCACACACACCCACTGCTGGCTGCGCCGCTGCCTGACCTTCGCAACTGACGCCCGTCTTCTTCTCGTTCTACCTGACGAATGATTGATAGCCCTTCTTCACCCGGCCCCAAGTGCGTCGGCTACAGTCACATCATCTAATTGTTGTTCTATCATCTCACTACTGAGTCCTCTATTGCACCGTCTTGTTTAGAGCCGAGCTGACCTACATCACCACGCTGACCTCCATGCCCACTCTCCACATCTAAACTTTGCGCCTACTGCAAGAAGCTGGTGGATATTGGAGCCCCATTTCTTCGACTGACCAAGTATAGACTGCTGACTGCCCTCCACAAATTGTTCATCCTCTGCTATATAGTGGTCGCTGACCCAAACCACATAGTAGATCCCTGGCTGAGGGAACCTGGATGGAACAGAGGCCGGGCTGATGACAGGTAGGCCCTCTGACTCCGCTCCCATGGCCATTCCAACAAAGTGTTTGTCTGAGGTTCACCACCGCCTCTTGGCGTTGGGGTTGTCAGAATGTCATCTGGGAGGAAAAGGATGACCTAGTCAACCAATGCAAGAGAACCCTGAGGTATTGCTGAACAACACACGGCCGCTAGATGACAGCGGGCAGTTTGTGGGCTCAACCGAGTGACCCTCTGGCTGCGACGTCCCTTCTGGTGCTGGTGGGGGTTTACGACCTGGGCCCGTTTTCAGAAATGTTTGTCCACTGTGCCGCACTACGCGGTATGCCGAGCTTCCACCTCTCTGTCTGACATACCTGTTTGAGTACAAAAATGTACAGACACTGTTGATGAAGCTATCTGTATATGAAATATATACACCCTGTTTTTTGACTCCAAATAATCCAGTAAGCAAGCGTGGGATAACCCTTGGATACTAAATTGGCGTCTCCCACAAATGGCCATAAAATTTACTTGTATGTGTCTAACACGCACTGTGTATGTTTTACTTAAATGTATAAGACACAAACAGGCTAATTAACCTTCACGCTAGTGAAATTATGCTTACAAGAACAAAGGTCATATATTTTCGGTGTTGAAAAAGACGGTATTATTTTTTGTCAGCACACCAGCAAAACAACGCTAATTAACCCCTGGATGAAATTGTCGCAATGAGAATTGAGCCACCACAAACTAGTACTTGTAGCGTATTTACAATGGACGTATTTTCTACGCAACACAACAAAATACAAATTGTAATAACCTTGCTTGTGAATTAAGGCTACCAAAAAAAATATATATATTTGGGCGTTGAAAAGACGGTTTATTTTTTTTTTTTTTTGTCATCACAAACCAGCAAAACAACGCTTAATTAACCCCTGAATGTAAAATGCGCAATAGAAATTAAGCCACCACAACTAGTAGTCATTGTAAGCTGTGTTTACAATGGCGTATTTTCTACGCCACACAACAAGAGATAAAATTGTAATTTAACCTTTGCTTGTGAATTAAGGCTACCTAAAAAAAAATATATAATTTGGCCGTTGAAAAAGACGGTTTTATTTTGTCACAACACAGCAAAACAACCGCTTTAATTAACCCCTGGATGTATATTCGCGCAATAAAATTGAGCCACCCACAAAGTAGTAGCTTTGTAGCGTGTTCCAATGGCGTATTTTCTACGCTCACACAACAAGAGATAAAATTGTAATTAACCTTTGCTTTGTGAATTAAGGCTACCAAACAAAAATAAATATATATATTTGGCGTTGAAATGACGGTTTATTTTTGTCAGCACACCAGCAAAACAACGCTTAATTAACCCCTGGAAGTAAATTGCGCAATAGAATTAGCGCCACCTACAACTAGTATGGCTTTGTACCCCGTGTTACAATGGCGTATTTTCCCTACGCCACAAACAAGAGATTAAAATTGTAGATTAACCTTTGCTTGTGATTTAGGCTACCAAAAAAAAATATATATAATTGCGTTACTGTTGAAAAAGACGGTTTATTTTTGTCATCACAGCAAGCAAAACAACGCTTAATTAACCCCTGGATGTAAATTGCGCAATAGAATTGAGCCACCAAACAAACAAGTACTTGTAGCTGTTACAGATGGTGTATATTCTACGCCACACAACAAGAGATAAAATTGTAATTAAACCATTGGCTTGTGAATTAGGCTACCAAAAAAAATAATATATAATTGGCTTGAAAAAGACGGTTTATTTTTGTCAGCACACCAGCAAAACAAACGCATAATTAACCTGGATGTAAATTGCGCAATAGAATTAGAGCAGCCCAAATAAATGAAGTGGTATTTGGTATTGTAAAAACGCTGTTTCTTTAAATGAATACAAAATGAACTGCTAGAATCCCACGTTAGGATTATTGAATTGTATAATGCACGCTGCAGTGGACGCACACTGGATTTCAATCCAATACCCCCAAAAATCAGAATAGAACATTCAGAGAACATCTCTGAACAAGCTGAGACACCCCACATAAAATCTCTCGTTTAAAAATCAGTTCTTCAGAAAGCGCTATCACACCCGCAGCATCACCTTCCCTGTCATACAGTGAGAGGAGTGTGAGCTCCTCTCCCATCGCGCGCTCGTCATATATAGTGCTGTGACGTCCACAGAATCCCGCCGGTCTCTGATTGGCTTTCATCTCTGCACATGTACAAGCAGGCTATGCCCTTCTTCCTCCCAGAGTGCTTTGCCCCATGTAGCGCCATGTGCTCGCACCCATTTTATCAATCAAAAGCAACACTTCGTCACCCTAAGTAACCCCAAACCTCGACTCTCGTACCGGAACCGAAGTTTTCCTGAAATTCTAAAAACGAATTCCACTTTTCCACTTCGTTAGAAAAACGATTCCGCCCATCTCTAATTCCAACCATAGGACATATGGTAGAATGTAGTTATAAACTATTTGGTGGTGAATAATTATCTGTCCTTGCACGCAGAAATTTGCACTTTCAAAAATCGCAAATTTTTCCAAATTTTCATGAAATTTTGATATTTTTTTCACAAAAAAACAAGGATTGTATGAAAAAATATTACTCTAACTAAAGCACAATGTGTTCACGAGAAAACAATCTCTGAATCACATGGATCGGTAAAAAGTGTCAAATAAGTTATTCTCACATAAATGGACACATGTCAGAATTTTCCAAAAATAGTGCTGTGTCAGGAAAGCCAAAACAGGCTGGGTCCTTAAGGGGTTAACCATATATTTTTGCATATTTAATAGATACAAAGTTCTGTATAATACTTGATACACAGGAAACAATTAGAATAAAAATCGGAATCCTTGGAATGCTCATTCAGGAGGATGAAGTTCACATCCATTAAAGAGAACCTGTCACATAGTTTATCCCCCCTTTCCTGAGGCAGAAACAGAGCTAGTGTCATATCTGCTGTTACCAGTTCTGTGTCCCTTATTCTGTAAGATGCTGTAGTTATTTGTGTATTTAATGCTCAAATCTGCAGTTTTAAGCCAGAATAGTCATACGAATATCATTCAAAGAGTCAGGTTTTTTCAAACCCCCCCATCAGAGGATAGCCCCGCCCACGTCACATTGAACAAACCTCATTACTTTGAATAGGTAAAACATGTGAATAGGTCAGTGAGCGGGGCCTAGCCTTTTGGTGTGGAGCTAACACCTCTCATGAATAATAGATTTGAGGGTAAATGCTCTAAAACTCCAGCATCTTACAGAATAAGGGGCACAGTGCTGGGAACAGCAGGTCTGACACTAGCTTGTTCTGACCTCAGCAAGGGGGGCATAACCTTTGTGACAGGTTCCCTTTAAGTGGAAGTCCATATCAAGTCCATATTGATTTCATAGAGAGCAGCAAGAAGACAAAAGCACACCTGAGTTAATCACAGTAGTAAGATTCTCAACTTGTCACCAAAAGTGTAGAAGCCAGCAGCACCTCCAAGCTTCTTTAAAATTAAGTCCTTAATTTTACATTATGCAGCATAACAATATCCAGACATTGTACAAATAGACTTAATGGAGTCAGAAACGCGTAAGCGTCACTACCTTCTACCCGTGCCTCTTTGTACATCACCTGGATGTTTTTATGCTGCATAATGTAAAATAAAGGACTTGGTTTTAGAGAAGCTTGTTCTTTTTTCTAACTTTTTTTTGGGGACAATTAAATCTTTCAATTTTTTTGGGGTGGGGAAAACCCTGTGATACCCCTGCACCCCATAAAGGGGAACTGAAAGTTTTTGCCTTTTTTGGGTTTAAATCACTTGTGACGTTTTGTAATCACCCTTTTTTTTAAAAGCAGGGATTTTCATTATAAGAAAGGAAAGGAAAAAAAAACATACCTAGACCAAATTTTTTACTGGGAGAGGAAACCGAGGCAACCCAAGAAGGGGGTAGCTCCCACCAAAACCCTCCCCCCAAGCTAAACTTAACCCGGGTACCTTGACCCGAGAAAAAGAAGTTTTACATTGGACCAAGTTACTCATTCCCCCATTAAAAAAAAAGCTATTAAAAAATAAATAAACATTTGAAATTACCTGGTTGTGTTTCAGATATTTCAGGGAATTCAGCCTTAAAAAAGGGAAAATGGAAGCGAACCCAGAAAATTTAAAAGCCCTTAAATGTATTATCCTCTAATAAACAACAACCTTTAAGATCCTCTGTGCTGGAAAACAGCTCTACAGATGAGCTGAACTGTTTTCTATGGCTGAGTAAATTTATGATACACTGAATATAATCTGGAGTACTGCTTCCGCTTCTCTTTTTTTCCCTCTTTTGCAAATTCCCGTTTTCCATTTGTTTAATATTTGAGGGATAAAACAAAAGGGGAAAATTGCGTGTGTAAAAATAAAAAAGGGGTGTCACAAAAATTACCTTTTTTTAACTCATGTTTTAAAAAAAAAAGTTTTTAAAAAAATATATATATTTTTTTTAATTTCCATATCACTCCAAATATTTTGAAACCCTCATTTTTTTTTGACCATGGGCCCACATCTAAAACTTTACAGCTTTCATTACAGTAAAAGCGGGGTTAACTAAAAAGGTACACTTTTTGGTATCGATAAAACAAATCCAAAATTCAAAATAGGAGATGTCCAACCCCCTCTCGGACTTTACTTTCCCAACACAGAGCGTGATAAAAACCCTTCCTTATAAGAAAAAGGGATCTGTTTTTTACACTCCTATTTCCATGAAGCTGCTGAAAAATCTCTCTAAATGTTGAAAAAAAGGTGTGGTAAAAGGTGCCCCCATAATAATACAGACAATAGAATTAAAAAAGTAAAAAAAAAGGTAAGAAGAAAAAAATATAACAGTATCTTGATTTAATTATAAAAAAATAAAATGGGGATATATTTCCCCTTTAAATTTGAGAAGAAACCCCGCTAATTTTTCACATTAAAATAGTTTATGAATGAAATAAAAAAATTAATTTCCCCAAAGCATTGAGAAAAAAAGCGAATTTTACTGGATTCTGCTTTACTTTATTAAGTAGCAAAGGCAAGGCTTGTGCTAATAGCACTCTAAGAAGTTTTTGAGGGCCATGGCCCTCAGGCATAGTAGGAGTTTTGGTTTTGCAACACTTGGGAAACCATAAATCCGGAAACACCTGGCTAGGGCACGGTTATGATAATTGAGGGTCTCATTTGCACAAAGATCCTGTGATTTTAACTTTGTCTCTGTTCTCCTTTAACAGCAAAACAACTGCTCTGGATAGTATTTTATGATTGCTATAATCCTTGGGACTGTATAATATTAGAAAAATAAATACATAACAATCATCCAATCCGCCAATGCCCGTCTCGAAAGATTCCACCCGTGCTGCACAAGTTCTCTGGAACATGCTACCACGTACTATCAAGTACAATCATAACCTTCATAGTTTTAAGGCTATGTTTACACGGCGTAATTGCGGGGCGTACAGTACGCCCCACAATTACGTCGGGTGTTCGGGAGTCACGCTGATACGGACGTACTCCCGCGACACGGGGGGACGGCA
The DNA here is from genome assembly GCA_025379985.1 of Phyllomedusa bahiana. NCBI lineage: Eukaryota > Metazoa > Chordata > Amphibia > Anura > Hylidae > Phyllomedusa > Phyllomedusa bahiana. The sequence goes on from JAODAL010013255.1 coordinate 49,761, forward strand.
GCCCGCCAGCCCCATTGACATTCATTACTCGTGGCGCGTATTCGCTGCAAGTAATTGACATGTCACTTATCTACCAGCGCGTACAATACGATCGGGAAGCGGATTGTACGAGCGGGAAGCGGATGCGTAATCCATAGTTTTCTATGAGAACTATGGACTACCGTAATTTCGGCGCGCCTCTCGCTTGTATTAGAGCGCAAATACGACATGAAATTCGCGACGAAATTAGCCCATGTGAACATAGCCTAAGAGTGCTCTGAAAATTCAGACCTACCAAGATCCCTAATTGCTAACCCCCACCTGTCACTCCCTACACTAGGGCACTCACAAGCACTTATCTGTATATAGATGTGCAAACCTTTTGTAGACTTTTTATTCCTTGTATACTTGATGTGCCCCTTAGATGAGTTCAAATCAATAGAAAATTCCTCGGCACTCCAATGTGATGCTAGTTACACAATTCTATTCATAGTGTTATATTACAAAAAAAAGATATAGGAGGATAAAACCTTTAAAGATCCAGATTACTGTACAAGATTGATTAGACTGCAACAAATGTCAGAAGATGTTGATTATGAAGATGTCAGATATCAACGTTTCAGCTAATTTAGCCTTTTTCGAGACATCACAGGGATGCATGCAATGAAGGGTCCAATGAGATGATAAATTAGGTGGACCATAGGAGAATAGGTATCAAGTCATTAAGTATGAGAGGTATGAGATGAGGCAAGACCAACAAGTCCAAGGCAAGAAACAGCCGGTGCTAAGGACTTTAATAAGGGAATCTTTGGACGGAAGTTAAAGGGGATTTATCGTTTCATCAGTTCGTCTGTTTCATTGTACTTACAGTTTCTCAGCTCCTCAAATCCAGGGGCGTTTCTTCCCCTCCCAGCTGGGTGTTTCTTAACTGAAGGAGGATGACATCATCCCGCTCTTCACTGTTCATGGGTCGCCCCCCGATCAGTGTGTTTGTTTGAGATGGGGGGGGGGCCCCCCCCCCCAAAAAATTTTTTTTGGGGGAAACCGTTTTGGGGAAAAAGGGTTTAACCCCCCAAAAAAAATTTTTTTGGGGGGTTAAAGGGGGGGGTTTTTTTGGGGGGCCCCAAAATTTTTGGGGGGGCCCCCCGGGGTTTGGGGGGCAAAAAAAAAAAACCCCCCCCAAAAGGGGCCGGGGGCCGAAAAAAAAGGGGGCCCTTTTTAAAACCCCCAAAAAAAGGGGGGGGGGGAAAAAAAAATTTTTTTTTGGGGGAAATTTTAAAAACCCCTTTTTGGGGGGCCCCCCCCGGGGGAAAAAAAACCCAAAAATTTGGGGCCCCCGGGGGGGAATTTCCCCCTTTTTTTTTAAAAAAAAAAAAAAGGGGGGGAAAAAAAAGGGGGGAAAAAATTTTTTCCCGGGGGGCAGGGGGCCCCCCCCGGGGGGGGAAAAATTTTTTTGGGGGCCAAAAAAAAAAAAGCAAAAAAAAGGTTTTTTCCCCCCTTTAATTTTTCCCCTTTTGGGGAAAAATTTTTGGGGGGCCCCCCCCCCCGGCCCCCCCCGGGGGAAAAAAGGGGGGGGAGGGGGGAAAAACCCTTTTTAAATTTTTTTTTTTGGGGGGGCCCCCCCCCCCCCCAAAATTTTTTCCCCCCGGGGGGTTTTTTGGGGGGGCCCCCGGGGTTTCAGGCCCGGGGGGGGCCCGGCCCCTTTTTTTGGGGGGGGGGGGCCCCCCCAACCCCCCCCCAAAACCCTTTCCCCCCCCCCCGGGGGGGCCCCCGGGGTTTTTTTTGGGGGCCCTTTTGGCCCCCCAAAAAAAGGGGGAACCCCCTTTTTGGGGGCCCCCCCTTTTTCCTTTTTCCCCCCCGGGGGTTTTAAAAAAATTTTTAAAAAAAAAAAATTTTTTAAACCAAATTTTTCCCAAATTTTTTTTTTTTTTTTTTGGGGGTTAGGGTGGGGGGTTTTTGGCCCCGGGGGGCAAAATTTTAAATTTAAAATTAATTTTTTGGGGGGGAAAAAAAAAAAAAGGGGGGGGAAAAAAAAAAGGGGTTTTAAAAAATGGGGGGGGGGCCCCCCCTTTGGGGGGGGGAAAAAAAAAAAAACGGGGTAAAAAGGGTTTTAACCCCCCAAAAAGGGGGGGGGTTTTTAATGTCCAAAAATTTGGCCCCGGGGGGTTAAAATTTTTTTGGGGGGGGGGGGGGGGGTTTTTTTAAGGGGGAGGGGGGGGCCCCCGAAGGGAAAAAAAAACCCCCCCCCTTTTTTTTTTTTTAAAAAAAAAAAATTTTTTTTTTTTTTAAAAAAAAAATTTTTTAAATTTAAAGGGCCCAAAAAAAAATTTTTTTAAAAAAATTTTTTAAAAAATTTAATAAAAAAACTTTTTAAAAAAAAAAATTTTTTAAAAAAACTTCTCTCATGGGGGGGAAAAAATTTTTTTTAATTTTTTTTTTTTAAAAATTTAATTTGGGGGGACTTTCCCTAAAAAAACCCCAAAAAAAAAATTTTTTAAAATTAAAAAATTTTTTTTTGCCCTTTTTTTTTTTTAAAAAATTTTTTTTTTAAAAAAAACCCAAAAAAAAAATGATCTTTCATCATTTATTCCCCCAAAAAATTCAATTTTTGAAGTATAGGAATCCTTATAAATATATGGCTTTAAAATTATTGAAAATAAAAATTTAAATTTACCTCTTAAAGGAAAATAAGGATGTCTATGCTTTTACCTTATTTGAGAATTGAGAGCTGTACATTAGGATATAGGCCATCTCTTTCACACTTTAGATCTTATATTACTAAAGTTGAAAGTTTTAGTCCAGTTTTTTGCCCCAAATTTAAAAAATTTAATTTTTTTTCTGTTACATTTTAAATTTTTTTCCCCCGCCAAGAGAAAGGGTGTTGGGGCCCCCTTTGCTCCTTCTAAAAAAGTTGTTGCTGGGGCTGTGAGAAAGAAACACATTCACATTAAAATCTACAGGGGGTACAGATGGTCTAGTTTTAGGGTTGTTATTGGCAACATTGTTAATATGGCAAGGTACCAAATCTTCTCTTGGTAGGTTTTATGGCAAGTTTAAAGTGAACCTTTTAAACAAAAAATGATCTTATAAATCCTGTACCACCACTAATGATTTTCTTGATGTTTCTATACAGGTTGTTTATTGTGGCTTCTTTTAAAGGAAAGTGGTCAGAAAATGTATGTCTGACAACACTTTATTACACACATCTTCATTCCAACTGAAAGAGCATACAGCACCAGTTCCATTAGACGAGCTCAAGGGGGGTTTTCTCACTACAAATATTAGTTTTCAACATGTGGGAAATGGTAAATCCATATTTTTTTTCCAAATATCTTGCTCTTGTGATATTTATCTGTTCTGAGCACACACAGATTTCTCTGGTTAGCGTCCTGCTCTCCCCTCCTCTCTCTGCACTTTATCTTATCAGAGAGCAGGGAAGGACATCACCAAGATGGGTGACAGCTTGGGAACAGAGTGTATTGTCAATAACAAAGGATTGATAAGCACTGGCTTTTACACTTTTGAGCTGAGTAGCCTTGTGCACTACATTACATCACCTGCAGTCATGTCAGTGCAATAAGAAAAGCTGGGAATAGCAGAGCAGATATGCCAGTCTGTAACAGGTGAGCAGGTAAGGTGGGTAGTGGACCCACTGGACCACTGCCAGGCTTGCTCCAAGGGGACGTAATTAAGCGGCCGTCGGCATCTTCACAGAGCCTTAGATGGTAAGGATGGCTTCCCCGATGGCCGCCAGGTGCGACCTCAGAGCAGTCCCCAGCAGTGGCAGCTGACCAGACAGGCCAGAAGTGCCAATGCTAGGCACCAACAGGATTAGAGACAAAGATATAACAGACTAGGTGTAGAGATGTGCAGGTATAAACAGACAAAGACAGGACTAAATGGATGCCAAAAAGGAAGGTTAAACGGAAGGCAAGATACAAGATAGACTGACTGGACACAACACCAAGTACATGAGCAGAGACTAAAGCTAGGACACTGGCTAAGAACTAAGGAATAAACATGGCAAGAATACAGGCAAATAACATGGCAAGATACTGACAGAGACATGGAAACCAGCATGGAGACTAACCAACAACATAGAGGATACCACAAGGACACAAACAAGACAGCATGCGCACACCAGACTATTAACAAACAAGAGGTAAGACACCACAGAGCAACAACAGACTACAACACAACAAGGATCAGGCAGGGAGTGTGGGGAGAAGCAGGCTTATAACCACACAGGTGAAAGGGCAGAGGAAGCCCAACCCCGCTGCACACTGTGGGAATAAAGGAATGCAAGATGTGGCCGCCGCCCTCTATAGAGAGACAAGGAATTAGGGCAGCAGCCAAGATGGAGGAGCAGCATGGTCAGCATGGGAAAAGCTGCACAGCAACCGCAGGTGGGCAAGCAGCGGCGACAGCGGTACCGCAACAGGAACCAGATCTGCGATAGAAACACAGGTACGTCCGCGGTTTGCAGCAGAGGAAGTGGCGTAAGGACAGGAAAATGGCCATGTCCGCGGCCCAGAACAGAGACCACTGCACGGTCCGTGACAAAAGTCACGCCATAAGAACCACCCATAGCCTGGCTAGGAAGTGTCGAGAAAGTGTGAGTCTAAAGCTCCCTTTGATTTCTGAGACAGCATGCTGAGACACCCATGTAAGAGCACCAAATTGCCAACAATAGATTACTCAAGTCACAAACTAGGGAGATACAAAAGGTTTTTTAATTTATTTCCGAATTTCATGTAAAAAACTAAGAGATGATTACATGGATTTAGTCCATAGTGTGCCACTGTTTTTTGAATTTGAATGTCTATATGTATTGCTGCCAACCAGTGTGATTTGTGTTTTTTTTTAAACAAATTTTTTTGATGTGCAAAACCAAATGCTGTTTTTTACTTTATGTAAGGGAGGAATGGCTTTTGCACCCCACCCACTTCATCAGGTTTTAAATCAGTGCAGTGTTTTTTGAAGCAGTTACCTTCCCTCCCTGAAGTGTGCTGGTCTGAAAAGGACCCAATAGAGAGGTAACAATAGCATAGGACCCACTTGCCTGAGGTCCGGGGGAAGTTCTTAAGTGGGCTTAAGCATTTTTTGCCAAAAGTGTGAACTAAGAACCTCAAAATTTTTTTCCATGTATCCTAGTTAGCAGTAATGCTTTTTCCCCAAAAATTTCCCATGTCCTTTTTGATAGTTTCTGTAGTCCATATTGGCCACTGTTTTTTTAAATTGAATGTCTATATTATTGCTGCCACGCCATGTGCATTTGTGCTTTTTTTAAACAAAGTTTTTTTTGATGTGCAAAACCAAATGGGTGTTTTTTACTTTATGTAAGGGAGGAGTGGCTGACTCCATTTGGTTTTTGCACCCCCCCCACTTCCTCAGGTTTAATCAGTGCAGTGTGCTTTGAAGCAGGTACCTTCGCTCTCTGAAGTTTGCTGGTCTGAACAGGACCCAATAGAGAGGTAACAATAGCGTAGGACCCACTTGCCTGAGTTCCGGTGAAATTAGAAGTTTGGGGTTAAAGGGAATTGGTCATCAAAAATTAATTATTGTTTAACTTCCGTTTTTATGTCAAACACATTTTTTAAGAATTTTTGGTTATATTTCTTTTTAATTTTTCTAAACCACTTTCAATATTTTTTAATAATTCTTAAGTCCTGCAGTTTTTCACTTTGGCCACTAAGCCTTGTTTGCACAGCTTTAACAGCAGTCAGAGAGATACTTACAGCAGCTTCATGCACATAGGAGTCTTAATACTGTTTCTGTCCCATAGACTTCAATAGGACAGTTTTTTAGTCATGCGTGTGACCTAGGAAAATTTCACTCTGCAGGAGGAGGGGGCTGAGAGCTGTGACTTCTCCTCTTGTGACTGGTGGATTCTTGTTATCTTTTCCACGGGTGTCTCCTTTCAGTTTGACCCTGCTTGGTTAATAATGAACACACTGCTGAAATCTTTATCTATAGGGCAGAAGTGTCAGACTGTTATTTAGGCTTAGTGGCCAAAGTGAAAACTGCAGGACTTAAGAATTATTAAAAAAATTTAAAAATAAGGGGAAAATTAAACATAAATAAAACCCAAAAATTCTTGAAAAATGTGTTTAACAAAAAAAGGGATTTAAAACAAAAGTCATTTTTGATGAACATTCCCTTAACATTTTTGGAAAAAAAGTTGAATAAGAACCTCAAAAAATTTTTCATGTATCCTGTTAGCATTTAATTTTTTTTCCCAAAAACCCCCAAATGTTTTTTTTTTTTTTTTTTTGATATTTCTTTATCCATATTGTCCCCCTTTTTTTTTATTTGAATGTCTATATGTTTCTGCCACGCCAGTGTGCATTTTTGTTTTTTTTTAAACAAATTTTTTTTGATGGGCAAAACTAATGCTTTTTTTTTTTACAACAAAACCCAAGGATCAGGCAGGGAGTGGGGGGAGAAGCAGGCTTTAACCACACAGTGGAAGGGGGATTTGGCTAGAAGCCCAACCCCCGTGCACACTGGGGAAAAAAAGGGGGAAGATGTGGCCGCCGCCCTCTTAAGAGACAAGGAATTTAGGGCAGCAGCCAAGATGGGGAGACATGGCCACATGGGAAAAGCGCACACAAACCGCAGGTGGCAAACAGCGGGAAGGAGCATTCAGGGCGACAGCGGTCCGCAACAGGAACCAGATCGCGATAGAAACACGGGTACCCCGGGGTTTGCAGCAAGGAAGGGGCGAAAGGACGGGAACAGGCCAAAGTCCCCCCAAACAGAGACCACTAACGGACCGTGAACAGTCACTCCATAAAAACCCCCCACACCGGGCAAAAGTGCCCCAAAAAGTGTGAGTTAATGCCCCTTTTTTTTTTTTTGGGAACAGCTGCTGAGACGACCCTTTAAGACCCAAAAAATTGTCAACAATTGGATTAATCAAGTCACAAACTGGGGAGATACAAAAGGTTTTTTAAATTTTTTTAGATTTCATGTAAAAAAAATAAAAGATGATTTAAAATTTTTTTTTTAAAAAAAAAAGTGGTACCTCGTATGCATTGCCTAAAAAAGTCCAACTTCATATACAACTGTTTTGGGGGCAAAAAAATGTTGTTTGAAAACCGATTATTTTTGGAATATGACTCAATAGGGTTTTGGGCCCGGACCTACTGGATGGGGTGCATAACAGAGGAAACCCTAGAAATAAACATTTATGCGACAAAATTAAACCCTCCTGAAGTCAGCAATTAAAACCCCGAATGACTGTTAAGTGTCGGTTTCTCCAACAACAAAATTCAGCCCGGGTTTTTTCAATCGGGGCGAAGGATTTTGCAGCCTGTTGTTTCCGGGGAGAGCGGTTTGACCGCAATGAAACTCCATTTGGGTTCTATTAAAGCATTTCGGTCCCCTTATAATTCCGTGCCTATATAGCCGCTGCCCCCCTTTGCATTTTACCCTTGACTCTTGCTCCGCTTCTTGGGGAATAGATGCACGGTAGATGTTTTTAAAGTATGAGAAGTGTTGAGGTGGTTCGGGACTTGGGTTAAAACCCTTTCTCGCTTACCTTTTTTTTTATAAAATGGATTATTTTCCTTTTTTTTCTATGGAAAAGTTTGGACAAACCCAAGGGATCTGGAACTAATTGTGATGAAACCAAAATTTCCCCAAAGTACTAGCCAAAAAAATTATACTTGAGTTGCGGGTTTAGAAAAGACAATCATTGATTACTATACAATGGCTTTGGGCCAAAATGATTTGGCCCAGGGGGCCCAAAATTTAAAGTTGTTCTTTGTGGTCTTTGTTCTGTCCCAAAAACCGACAAGCAATGCATGTATGATTTCTTTTAAAAGGGGGTTTTTCAGGAAAAGAGGAAAACTAAATGAAAAAATTACATGTCTTAATGAAAAAAATCAAAAATAACCTTAATTAGAAAAGTCTGTTTGTTTTGGGTAATAATATAAAAAGCAAAATGGCGGCCCGGGATCTTTCCTCAGCAGAAAATCTATCCCACAGGAATGGACAGATGAGTTACTTCCTGGTTAAGAAAAGAATAACGAACTGAACTGACTTTTTATGAGGGGGGCCTGCAAGTAAAAGAAACGGGGGGAAACAACAAAACAAAAAAATTTTAACTTTTTAATTTAAAATATAATATATTTTATAAAATAAAAATAAAATTTATATATATATATTTATTTAAATATATATAAAAAATATGGCGTGTATATAGTTATAGAATCTATTAGCTCAGCTGGGAGAAGCAGCTATTTGTGGAAAAATGTTTGTTATCATTTAGCCTGTATTTTGCGTTTACTTTTCGCTCAAAAACAGGAAATGGCCCCCCGTCTTTTTGGTAATCCCCCGTTCGTATTGCCGCCCGGGGAGATAAAAGAATGTCAATTATTCTCGGGGTTATGGCCGGAGTAAGACAGCTATGGGGGCCGGGGGGCTGAGCCCCCCCACTGCAGGAGTGCGCCCGATAGGGGGAGCTCCCCATTTGTCCCCGGCCCTAATTTCGGGGCTGCTGATGCCCTGCAAATAGCCGTGTGAAAATTTGCCTTTGTTTCCCCCCTTAATGTTTTTTTTTTTTTTCTACACAACCCCTTTAGGTTGTCAAAATGGCAAAGGACAAAAAACTTGTTTGGGTTTGAATTCTAAAAACCACATTTCATACGAACTTTTTTTTAAACAAGAACCCAAGGCTAAAATTAGTGTCCCGGTGTCTGCCACCCGTGGGCCGATTTTTTTAAATTTCCCGGGTCTGCCACCTCGGTCCGAAATTCATGTTTCAAGTTCCGCCTCCTGGCATGGACTCTGCAGTTCTTATGTCTGTCGCTTGCTATGTTGCTGCCTACTGGTCCGGTTGCTGTTCCTGATGTCTGCCACCTGTTGATGTCTGCTGCCTACTGGTCCGGAGTCTGCATTTCCTGGTATCTGCCCTCTGCTGGTTCAGAATCTGCTTTTCTGGTGTTTTCCGCTTGATGGTCTGAAATCCACTGTTCCGGGTGTCTGCCTCCTGCTGGTTCAGAGTCCACTGTTCCTGGTGTCTTCTGTCTGCTGGTCTAAAGCCCGTTTTTCCGTGTTCTGTCTTCTGGTCGGGAGTCTTCTAATCCGTTTGTCTGCCATCCTGTTGCCCTGTTCTTGCCCCTCTCATTCCCTGCCATGGCTGGTTAGGCAATTGCCACTCGCGGTCTTTAGGCTCCACTCTTCTTTCAGAGACTTTTCAGGAACTACCTTTATAGCCATGTTCTTGCTTCTCATCTTGCAATAAAGTCCTTTGAAACGTGACAGGTTCATTGTTTTTATACATTATTTTTTCATTTGTTTAGGTTTTGTTTCATAGGTTTACAGTTATTTTCACAAGGTGAGGAGTGGTTATTTCAAAATCTAGGATATTCAGCAGTGAATGTATAACCACAATCCAGTTATTGAGACTTCATTAAGCCATAAACCTTCTCTTTATTTCCTTTATGACATGTTTAAAGTATGGTACATAGAAAAAAATCTGGTAGAGCAAACACTTACACTATGACTAAAAACGCATAAATGTTTGCTCTACCATATTTCTATATCCCATGCTATTAATATGTCCTTATGGAAATAAAGAGATGTTTTATGGCTTAAGGAAGTCCCAATAACTGGATTGTGGTTATACATTTTCAAATCGTTGGCTCCGAATGAATTATCCAAATAGGTAAAAGGAGACGCCTCTCTGTAGCACGGTAGGGAGATTGGATTTTTGCTTGCAGCTGCTTCTGGCTCAGCAGTGATTAGCTTTATTCTTCTAGGTGCCAGCAATGTTTGTCATTATTGACTACGAGATATATGGGTGACTGCATTTAATTGACAAAGTTAAATCCATTTTCTTAATAAGTTAATATCAATATGTTTACATGGAAGGGAAAATAAATTACATATGTGTTGTCATTAACTTAACGTGATATTTTCTCAATATCTTAAACTCATTGTGCATATACTGTTCAAATATGTGGAAAAATACATAGATTAAACTTGTCCCAAAGTAAAATGTACACATTGTTGAGAGTACTTATTTATTATTTGTTGCTTTATATTTTTTTCTCCAATACAATTTAATAATAGTTTTAAAAAAAAAGTATGGTTTATCAAGTATTGTTGTTGTTATGATTAGCATACTCTTGTACATCTAGCACTTTCTCTACCATTTTCATTAATCGTGTTTCCATTTTTTTTTTTTTGATGGCTAATAATTTTTTCAATTTATTCATGTAGCCTTTAGCTTCATTTTTTATAATTGTTTCACCACTAATGTTTGCAAAAACATCTACCTCACTCTCAACACTTTTGGTGGGGCTCAGTGGGAGAAGGTATTTTTTTTACTATGTCATGGTGATCTAAATATAGCTGAAATATACATCAGGACATAGGGGGAGTAGATTTTACTTTCAGGAACATGAACAAGTAATAATACACCAAATGTATTAAGAAGTATACACCTCTTAATTTATTTGGTACATCTTATTCCAGAGTTTGCATTAAAGGGGTTGTCTCACTACAAGGATTGCTTTTTATGTTAAAGATCTTGCAAAAACAAGTCATTTTGCAAAATGTGTCGATTAACAGTGTCCTAACTATTCCTGGATATCCCCTCTTGTATGGGCTGCATCAGCTCCTCAGGTCGCTATAGCTACAGACCTGTTTGATCTATCCTGATAGGCTGCCAGCAGTGGTTGCTATAGCTACAAACCTGGCTTCTACTGCAGCCTAGTGGAAGCCAGTAAACACACCCCTGAATTCAAAGTGAAACCAAGAAAACAGCACTGAGGTAAGATGAATCGATGTAGTGAGACAGCCCTTTTAAGACATTGCATGAAATGCTGGTCCTAATTAATTTTCCCCCTCTGCTTTTAATCATGTCACTATATTGTCTTTAACAAAAAATGTTTGTACTTTTTTAATTATAATTGGGTCTACCACATGGTGCTTACTTAAAGGGGATTTCTCTTTATAAAGATTAGCTTTCAATATGTAGAGACAGGTAATTGAAGACTTTTTTTCAAATACATTAGTTAGTTACATTAACTTGATCATGAGATAAAATAGATTTTATCGGCTCTGAGTGCACACAGGTTTCTCTGGTTACGTCCATATCTAGCTTCCTGATTAGACAGAGAACAGCGAGTGACATCAAAATGGACGACGTTCACTCTGGAGAAGACTCTTTATCTCTAACAAGATTAGCTTTTGTTTACAGATAAGCAATTGTTCTCACTCCTCAGAGCACTTTAGCTTTGTTTACAGAAGACGAAATCTCCTGCACTTACGTTTTTATAATGTCTCAGCTAGTTACAGAGGAGCTAAATATGCTAATCATTGCTATAGAACCACCCACAGTCTGAAGAGATCAGAGTGGATTAAAAGCTGCTTGTGACCCAGTGAAACTGCATAGTAACACAACTCCTTTAACGGTACTCTGTGGGTCCATACGATTACTGTGATACCAAATTTATATAGTTTTTTACTATAGAAATTCTTTTAAAAAATCATGTTTTTACATTACCCTATCTGTAGAACTAACATAACTGTTTAAGGGCTTGTTTCTTGCAGGATGAGTTGACATTTTTACTGGTAACGGTTTGCAGTACATATTTTGCAGCGCTGACAGATCGTCATTGGTCACAGTGGTTCCTGTCCTCAGTGGGGCTCACAGTCTAGTTTCCTCAAATACATGCATACATAGTAGCACCAATTTTGCTAAATACTTACACCTCAAGGTTTTTTTTACCTAGAGGAAACACACCAACATTACTTGCAGAAGTTATTCTTGGTTGCAATTAAATTTGGGGTGCCAAATAACACTCCTAACCGTGCCCAAGTGCTACCCATACAATGAAATTCTACTGATACAGCCCACAAAAATTATATGATTAGTCATCCTAACTGTTTGTACAAGACCAAGGCACCTCACCTGGTCGTAAATGTATATAACCTTAGGTAAGGGATGGAGAAAAAGGCTGATGATATTTCCACCTGCCTGTTAATCCTGTCATATCCTGATATTACATCTATAACTATTACAACACAGGCGGTCAAATCTCTTACCAGGGATTTTGTTAACTAATTACTTGTTTACTGGGATGTGCTGTAACACATGGTAAGAAATAGCTTGTTTCACATTAATGAGCATTTTAATGAGGACATGCTTCTAGTGCTGGTCTTTGAAAAGCGTGTAGTCCCTTGATGCTTTTACTGTATTTAAAATGAGTATTTATTGACTGCATTGAAATATTAACCTACAAAGTGATGTAAACTGCTTGTCTTATTATGTGTTATTACTATCTTATTAACTATCAAAAGATGTTTGTAAGAGTTTGCAAATCCCAAACCAGTAGCGATTTTCAGAGATGAAATTTAACAGCCAATAAGATGTTGTCATGCCACTTGATATAATCCTACTAAATTATCATAGTGGAAAAAGATCTTATCTTCACTCAGTATATAGTACTGAAGTCAATGACCTAAGACCCAGAACCTGTCTGCTGCATAATACTTGACAGTTATATAAGGCTATGTCCCACAATGGACTTTAGTATTGGATTCCACGTCAAAATCCACATGTAGACTCAGTCCCATTCATTTGACACACTGTGAAACTGTGTGTGCATGGATTGCTTATACCATGGCTTTTAAATCTGCCATACAGACAAAAAAGAATAAACATGTCCATTCTATGAAGCAGATCCTTTCTTTTAAATTCCACATTGTCAGGGGCGTAGCTACAGGGGGTGCAGAGGTAGCAGTCGCCCAGGGGCGTAGCTGCAGGGGGTGCAGTCACTACCGGTCCCTGCAGCCTAAGGGGGCCCGAAAGCCCTTCTGTCACATAAGAAGACACTGGTATTGTAAATGGCGCATGGTAATTGGGGTGCCCCATTTCACTTTTTGCACTAGGGCCCAAGAGCTTGAAGTTACGACTCTGCACGTTGGGCAAACTTAGAGGCAAAAAGCCTATGTGTGAACATAGCCTAAAACATGGGAAGAGCTATCAAAGTGAGTTGTGTCGGTAGAGAAGCAGAAGCAACCCATCAGATAACAGCTCTCGTTTCTCTTCTTAAAAGTGGCAACTTGATTAGTTGCTATGAACTTCTCCAGTTTTTTCTTTAAAGGGGTTGTCTCACTACATCGATTTATCTTACCTCAGTCCTGTTTTCTCGGTTTCATTTTTTGAACTCAGGGACGTGTTTAACGGCTTTATTGGCGTCTACTGTGTTGCAGTGATGAGCTGCTATGGACAACAGGTCTGTAGCTATAGCAACCAGCGCTGGCAGCCTATCAGGAGAGATGGAACAGGTCTGTAGCTATAGCGACCTGAGAAGCTGACGCAGCAAATACAAGAGTGATATCTAGGAATAGGTAGCACACTGTAAATGGACACATTGCAAAGTGACTTGTTTTTGTAAGATCTTTAACATAAAAAACAATCCTTGTAGTGGAACAACCCCTTTAAATTTTGTTCTATTCTGCCAGTCATTTGTCTTTCTACTGTTTAACCCCTTACCGACAATGAACATACTGGTACATTCTTCTGTCTGTAAGGTCCTATGTAGTGGGCTTACTTAGTAAGCCTGCTACATAGGAGGCAGTTGCTGGCACTGAATTGCAGCTGCCATCTGCTGCTAAAAGTGGAGAACTGAGCCAGCTGAATCCCTGCTGTTTAGCCATTTAGACACCACAGCAATTGCGGTGTCTAGGTGAGTGAGAAATGGTGCCACGCACCGTTTCTTCCTCCAATCGGCACCACTGTGGTGACATCTCTGGTTGCCGATCAGTTACTATGGCAGCTGGAAGCCCTATGAAGGCCGCCATGATAAGGGCAGGAAGTAATAGAACTATCATCCTGGTACACCCTTCTGCATTATAAAAATTCAAATCATACTCTTTTGCCATTTTACAAATAAAAAAATAAATAAATAAAAAAGTTCTGCATCCAGAAAAGTTCAATCCATTAAAATATAACCTTGTTTATTCTATAAGCTGAACACACCTTAGAAGAAGAGAAATACCTAATGCCAAAATTGTGTTTCTTTGGTCAATTCACATCCCCTAAAAATTGCAATCAAAAGTGATCAAAAGTCACTTATAAAAACTCCACTTCAACATGAAACAAAAGGTGCCCTCTCTCAGGTCCATAGAAGGAAGAACAAAAAAGTTTTTTGTTTGCTGAAAAGGCACTTTTGAATTTTGTAACCTCTTCCCAACATTGGACGTACCGGTACATCCTAGTAGGAAGTGAGTTCCCGCAAATGGACGTGGAGGTGCATCCTGGACATCGTGCAGGCTCTCAAGCAATCGCAGCAGCTAAGGGAATGGCAGAAGGTAGGAGCTCTTTCTGTCCCCCTGCAGCAGCTGTGGCGTGATCGCGACTGCTGCCTGCTCACATCACAGCTTGGGAGTATAAGAAAAACTTCTGGGCTATGTGTGACATCACTATGCCAGGCCGTGTCTATGGGCATGGCCGGCATAGTGATTGACAGTTACCATAGAGACCAGTAAATAGCATTCTGCTATGTACTGCTCTCTATTGTATCAGTGATCTAAAGACCACTGATACAAGTCCCCTATGTGGACAAGTCAAAAAATTTAAGAAAGTAAAATAACAATTAAAAAAACAAGTAAAACACAAAAAATAAAATAAAAACACATACACCACTCTTTTCCCCTTTACAAATGCCAGTCGCTCAAAAAAAGATCAAAAATCAAGTACTCATATTCAGTATCGCCACATACTGCATAACAACCTACCCTATAAGGGTATGTTCACACGGCGTATTGCATCCGTGTGAACATACGCTTTTCAGATGCGTCTCTGGAACCGACAGAACGGACCCAGAGACTTATCTAACAATTAGCACGCATCCAGAGACTTATCTAACAATTAGCAGTGACTTTATCATTGCCCGCAATAAGGAACACACAGCTGCGTTCACATGAGAGATCGCCGCTGCGTGTTTGCATCGCGGCTGTCAGGTCCGTCTTTCAAAGAATTGCAAAGTATGCAAAAAAAAAAAAAGTTACGGCTATCAGAAGATAATAATGTATAAATATTGTTTTACAAAATTAAAACCCATTTCTTTTTAAAGTGCTTCAACATTAAAAAAAACTACATAAATTGGGTATCATATCAACCCAATAAAATGAACTTGTCATGTATACTGCACAGTAAGCACTGTTAAAAATTGCTGTATTTTGTTCAAAATGCCTCACAAAACATTAATAAAAAGTGATGAAAGCGTCATATGAACCAATATAAACGTCAAATCATCACATGAAAAACAAGCCCATAATCAGCTCCATATACAGAAAATTAAAAATCGATGGCTCTCAGACTATAAACACATAAAAACACAATTTTTTAGAAACTAGTTTATATTGTGTAAAAGTATAAAACATAAAAAACTATATTAAATTTATGTAATTGTATTTTTACTAACCCGCATAGTAAAGTTATCCTGTCATTTATACCACATGGCGAATACTGTAAAGATGAAGCACGAAAAACAATATCAGAAATGTGTTCCCCCACCACCCCCACCCCCCCATTTTCGTGGCCCAATGCTAAAAAAAACTATGGAACACCTGTGCGCCCAAAATGTACAATACACCACTAGTTAAGATCCATGAGGAGTGTTGAATCCAAAATGGGGCGACTTCTGGAAGGTTTCATCTGTTCTGGTACTTTGGGGGCTTTGCATATGACTACATGGCACCCACCAAAGTCTGCATTCCAAAATCCAAATAGCGCTTCCTCCCTTGTACCCCCTGCCATGCACCCAAACAACAGTTTACACCCACATATAGGGTACTGCTGAACTTGGAAGAAATTGTGTAATAGATTTTGGGGTGCTTTTTTCCAGGGTTCCTTGTAAGAATTCCTTGTAAGAATCAAACATTTTCAACTAAAATTGCAGATTGTTGTGAAACACCTGTGAGGTCGATATACTCACTAAAACCCCGGATATATTCCTTAAAGGGTGAAGTTCCAATATGGGGTCCTTTTAGGGGTGTTTATTAAGTTTTAGCACCTTAGGGTGTCCGCAAACCTGGAATGGCACCTAAATAAAATCGTATTGAAAATGAGACCACAAAATCTGGTAAGTGCTCCTCCTACTCTGAGACTTGTGATTAAGCCAAATAGTGCACTAGGGTCACATGTAGGATATCTATAAAAATGGCAGAATTGGGAGAATCTGTGCTGAGTTGCATTTCCCATGTCACCTCTACCATGTTTCAGTGAATAATGGATAAAAATTTAAAATCTGAAAAAAGTGAAATTTTTAAATGTCACCTACACTTTGCTTTAATTTCCATGAAATACCTAATGGGTTAATAAACTTCCTAAATGCTGTTTTAAATACTTTAAGGGGTATAGTTTCTTAGATGAAATCACTTGTGGGGGTATCTAACATGCAGACTCCTCAAAGCCACATCAGAACTGAACTGGTCTCTAAAAAAAAAAATTTTTGCAAATTTTCTTGAAAATACGAAAAATTACTACTACATTTTTAAGCCCTCTAATGTCGTAAAAAAGACATTTAAAAAATGCTGCCAACCTACAGTAGACATATACAGATGCTAGTTATAAACTATTTTGAGTGGTATAACTATCTGTCTTACACGCAGATATTTGAAAATAGCACATTTTCTAAATTTTCACAATATTTTGATATTTTTCACAAATAAACAAGGATTGTATGGACCAAAAAATTTTTTTAAAAATTTTTAACACAATGTGTCATGAGAAACATTTCGAATACTAAATGGGAAAAAAAAATCAAAACGTTATTCTCACATAAAGTGTCACATGTCAGATTTAAAAAATGGGGCTCTGTCACGAAGGTCAAAACTGGCTGCAGCAGTAAGGGGTTAATTACTAAAACGTAACAAAAACCTTACGTCTTTGTTATTTCCATAATCATATTGACTTGCAGAAAAAAACACATTTTTTTATATCCAAAATTTAAACGAATAAGATCCATAAAAAAAAACCCCCTGCAAAACAAAGGGAAAAAAATTTTTTTTTTTTTTTTTTAAATTCATCCATTTGGGAATTTTTTTTTCATTTTCCCTAGAAATTCTATGGTTTTCAATGGCACCATTAAAAAAGTTCTTTTGTCCCCACAAAAAGCCCTCATATGCCTATGTAGAGGGAAAACTAAAAAAGGTTATGACTCTTGGAATGCGAGGAGAAAAAAACAAAACAAAATTATGACCGACTGTCAGAAAGGAGAAATCTGATTGTGCAGCATCCTTTGGGGGGTGTGGTAATGGAGGACCCATATAAAAAAGGGAAAAACACACAGGACAGTCACCCTTTTAAAATAATTTTAAAATAGAAAGGGTTATTATTAATCATATTTTTATTCCTCCTCTCTTGTGAATAATGGACCCTCTAATTCCTTTTGGGGGGGTTTTGGTGGAATATGAGGGGTTGAGAGCTTTACCCCCCGTTTGAGACATTATGGTTCCAAGCCCTATTGGCCAGCGGCAGTTAGAAGCAGTCCCTTTATTAGAATAACAGTTGAATGAAGAGAACTTCATTGGGAAGAAGAACAGAAGTGGCAATGTTCAATTGTTTATTTGTTGGGTGTTAATACCAGATGGAGACAGTCTTAAAGATCTAACTCATTGTTAATTGTTTGTTTGGAGCCATACAGTGGGTTGCAAAAGTTTTTCATTTTTTTCTTTATTTTAAACGTTAGTTCAAACTAAATATTTTTTATTTATATTTAATTTATGGAAAACGCAAAAAAAATATGTGCTTTTTAACATTTTTGCAAAATAGAAAACTAAAAAGTGTGACATGCATATGTATTCAGCCCCCTATACACTGATACACCTAAATAAAATCCAGTGTGACCAATGCCTTTAGAAGTCACTTAATTAATAAATAGAAAATTTTGATGTAATTTTTCTTCAGCTGTTTTGGGGGGCCTTAAAAATTTGTTAAAAAAACAGCCCATGAAAAACAAGGAACCCCCACCAGCATTTGGAATAAAGTTGTGTCAAAGTGTATTGCAGGGTTAGGTTTTAGAGAAAAATCCCAAGCTCTGAACACCTCTCTAAGATTTTCAAAACCTTATCTGTAAAAGGATGGAATTATACAACTGCTAAACCCCACCCAAGGGCCATTCACCCAATTCACCCAGCAAGGAAAGCACTAATTAAGAATTTCAGAGAGCCCCGGGCACTTAGAGGAGTGCAGGATCCCAGTAGGTGGTACAATTGTCCCCAGAAAAAAAATAATAGTTGTATACTCCACAAATCTGGGCCCTTTTTATGAGGGCAAGAAGAAAGACCATTCTTGAAAGAAAACCATAAGAATCCCTTTACATTTGTAAAAAGTATGTAGGGGACACAGCAAACATGTGGGAGAAATGCCTTTGGCAAGGGGCCCAAAAATTTAATTTTTGGCCCAAATGCCAAATGCTATTTGTGGAGGAAAAGCCAACCTGCACATCGCCCGAACACCTGATACTGTTCATGTGGGGAATGCTTTGCTTCGCAGGGATGGGGAAATTGGTCAGATTTTTAGGGAAAATAGATGAAATTAAATGCAAGGGGAATCCCGGGGGAAAACCCGTTAGAGGTTGCAAAGACTTGGACTGGAGCATAGGCTCAGCTTCCAGAAGGACAATACCGTAAACTACTCCAAAACGCAATGGAAGGGGTTTTCATCAAACCTTTATGTGTTAAAAAGGCCCCTCAAAAGTCCATATCTAAATCCCATTGTAATCTGTGGATGACTGAAAATTGCTGTTCAAAAGTGTTTGACAACCATTGACTAAGTATTTTTCAAAGGGAAAGGGTGGGCAAAAATTCCAGTCTCTAGATGTGCAAAGCTGGTAGAGATATAGCCCGACAGACTTACAGCTGTCATTGCATCTAAATGTGGTCCTACAAAATATTGACTCAGAGGGCTGTCTGCATATGCACATCAAACTTTTCAGTTTTTCCATGATAAAAAATTTGGAAACGCATTGATCATTTTAGTTACCCTTTACTTGCTACTTTATGTTGCTCTACCCCATAAAATATCGATACAATCCAGTTAGGTTTGTGGTGGTAACATTTAAAAACAAGGAACAGTTCAAGGGGTATGAATGCATTTGCAAACCACTGTGTCAGTATGTGAGTACATGTATGTGTGTGTGTATAATTTTCTTTACACTTTGCAAATATATATATACAGTATATATATATATATATATATATATATATATATATATATATATATATATATATACATAGACAGTCCCCGGGTTACAAACGGGATAGGGACTGTAGGTTTGTTCTTAAGTTGAAATTGTATGTAAGTCGGAACAGGTATATTTATTAAATGTAATTCCAGCAAAAACATTTTTTTTTAGTTTTTGATAGTGCAGGGAAAGTTTTTTACATTTGTTTTGCTGTCTGTGCCCTTTTTAGAAGATTTCACCTAACTTTCTGTATCTCATGTGCAGCTGTGGCATGCTGGCACTGGTTATCATTGGGGCGTGACTCAGTGGTTGAATGTCAGCCACACCCCAAAAGTCTCCGTTTGTAACTAGGGGACGTATGTAAGTCGGAACGATGTAAGTCGGGGACTGCCTGTATATAATATTATATAATATATTTATATATATATAATATATATATATATATATATATATATATAATAAAATTATAAATCACCCCCTATAATATATAGATCATGTTAAATTTATATATAATATATTATTTGATTTATAAACAAGATTAAATTAAAAAAAACTATTTATTTAGCCATTGTTTTAATTATTATGTGATAGGAAAACAGGTTGTTAATTGTTGGGGGTGGCTAAGGAATCTGGGGGACTTTACTTTAATGGTCCTAGAAGATTGAAGGGGCTTTGCCAAGAAGTAAAATTGGTGTACGAAGCTTGCAAATTAAATAATAAACATTTTCACCATTCATCACTATTAAAAATTCTGGACCTTTTTTGTTTTAGCTGCTCCTTTAGTGATCTATTGTTTACAGGTCATCTCCAGGGGATACGACCATGACTGAGTGCTCCTCAGTCCTGGTCAGACATCACCTCTACTCTCAGGCAGCTACTGAGTGTTCAACCCTAGGTGCTGTCATTATACTCCCGTCCTCTGTACTCCTTAGTAATTAGTCAAACAGTGCAAATAAATAAAAAGGAAACCTCAGTGAGGTCTGTGCATTGATAAAGAGAAAAAACCCACAGGTTTGGTTTCATCATGGATTTGAACCTAGGACCCTTGTGCTGTAAGGCAAAAACTTTATCTCTGAGCTACTTTGTAGCTACTCGCAGTTCTATACATAAACAGACCCTTCTTTGACTAGATTGAGGAAAGGCATGGTGATGTCATCCTGCTGGGTCACATGATATGCAATTCAAACAAATCACACACGCCCCCTTCTGAGCACACAGAGCTGAAGAGCTGGATGCAGGAGGCATAAAATGAGATTGTGCAAAACCCCTTTAAGTAATGTAATGTTACAGCAATTATCCTACATCCCAGGCGCCATATGTATTAACAAATGTGTATTATCAGTGATGAGAAATTCGAGGGGCAAAAGCCAACCAATAAGGGAATAAGTAGATAGGTGGGCTATGAACAATTTAATTTAAGACTGAAGAACTCAGAAATGTTTATTATTTCTATAACTATGTCAAATCCAAACACTTCCAGCAGAGTAAAGTAAGCAGCAAATTCTTAAATGCTAGAAGTCCCTTAAGCCTATATTCTCACTGACAACAGTAAATAAAAATACAACTTGCAGCAGAAAAAATTATAAAACCAAAAAAACAGTAATTGTTAAGTGGCTGTATTGGTCTCAATGATGTGCTGATATAGCACATCATCACACATGGATAATACATAAAAACAGTGGGAGATCACAGGTGCTTTAAAGAACCAGTCAGGTCTGATGATCCTGTTAAGTAACTAAGGAATAGCTTAAGATTTTGAGCAGATCCCACCCCAAGAGAGCCTTATTGATGCCTGCATGGGAAGCGAGCCCAATGACAAGCTGCAGTAGTTAGATAAGTTTTATTAACAAAAAATTGCCCCAAGCAAAATCACAACCTGAAAGTAACGATGGAATACTCCCAAAACATACAGCTTACATATATAGAAAAAAGGAGCTTAATCCACCACAATTAATACCAAAATTCTTTATTAAATAATAAAAAAAAAAAAGAGATCCCATAGTTGAATACAAAGAGGCGCATGAACATTACAAATAAGTTACAAGACAGTGTATAGAACAAATAGGGTAATGTGGGATAGGTGAAAGGTCACATATATGAGACTAATACTCAGTGTAAAAATACCCTTAGTGGGTGTATATCTCTCTAAAAGACTTAATCAAGACCTATATATCACCATTTACATATACAATTAGTAAGTTATAATCCAAGTAAATTACCCATATTGTAGTTGAGTCCTTATACCTCCGGTCACCCCGACGTACGTTTCGCCGATTAAATGCTTCCTCAAGGGGTATGAGCTAGCAGCTGCCAAGGATGTTTAAATACTAAATCCCCATATACCACATGTCTATAGTTGCCCAATCACATACCTATAACTAATTAGATGCAAGCCCAACGTGCCGCGAACTCCACTGCCCGACATCCGGAGTCCAGAGCGAGAGTGCGCATGCTCCGGAATGCGCATTTCCGGGCATGCGCAGTATCGCATCGGGACGCCGTAGCGAGTTAGGCCTCGTTCACACGGCTTATTTTGCCACAGATTGGCGCCGTACTGCGCGCCGGATTTGCGCTTCAGTACGGCTCCAGTCCGTCAGAGTCATTACGGTAATCCACTGCTCTCATAGAGAACAGTGGATTCCGTCGCTCCTACCCGCTCGGCGAATCCGCCGGGCGGGGAGAAAATGACATGCACATTATCCAGGCGCAATACGCGCCGTGGATAATGCAAGTCTATGGGGCCGGGGAGCGGCGCCCCCGCCCCCGTCCCGCCCCTTATTCACGGTGGATTTGTGAGCCAGATTGCGCTCACAAATCCGTCGGAAATAAGCCGTGTGAACACGGCCTTACAGGGCAATCCATCACCCCCATGGCCCATGCGTGCAACACATCTCCCATTGATCAAACATACCCTCAGGTATGTACTAACTCACATCAAGAATCCATAACCAGTTATAGGTCACTCCGCCGTACACACGGCGCATGCGTTGAACGCATATCTCCACCACCGAACCCAATACTAGAAAACAGACCCAATTAAATAAATGATAAAAAATAAAAAATAGTGTGGTGAATAATGTGTATATCATATACCAAACATCTAAATGCAATCACAAATTAATGGCATGACGTGCTCCCACCGACACATTCACACCTGGCAGGACAACGCAATCGCGCATACTCAGATGCACAACAAATATCCGTGCACCGGGATATGCGCAAAGTGTCACCCAACGCCGCCGCAGACATGCGGGGGAAACAAAAACATCAAACCGTGCCAGTGCACTAGTAAAAAAACAAACTAAAACGGTGAAAATTACATACAATACAACAAACAAATGTGTGTGAATGTACATAGGTGAATAGGATCGACAAAAAGTCGGAAATATAATATATACTCAAATCATAATATAGCAATATGTGTATAGGTTATACAATATCATCATCGTATTCAAAGTGACAAGAAAAGAAAAAAAAAAAGGGTCCGTTTGCTATATCTTGTACAGTGTTTCTTCTTCATTGAAATCTTCATTGTTTCCGGTGGTAGTGGTATGGTGGTATAAGGAAGAAAGACAGCCGGGAGCTTCTCACAACAAAAAACAAGGACGTACACACAAATCTAAAAGCAAATAATAAATACAAATTATTAGCATCAATGAAAGACAACACTGATTAAAAGCAATAAAACACATAATGGGAAGATATAGAAAGATCTATAGAAATGATGCATAGCCAATTTTTTCATTTAAGCCTACCGGCGCCATGGTGTTCAAGGTTATAATCCATTTACACTCTTTCTGCTCTAGCAATTTCTTCACATCACCCCCTCGAATGCCACAATGAATAGAATCAATCCCAATCACCTTAAAAGAGGTAGGATCACCATTATGATGTCTCAAAAAGTGTTTTGGGATAGTTTTTAATTGAGTGATATCCACACAATTTTTCACCGCCATGATGTCTCTGACATGTTCCCTTACTCGTACACGTAGTTCTCTTGTCGTCAACCCTACATAAAATTTGGAGCAACCACACGATGCCAAGTATACTACATTCGTGGTGCTACACGATATATATTGTAGGATTTTGTATACACGGTCCCCTGTTGCTGTCTGGAAAGTTGAAGATCGGGACATATTCTGACACACCAGACAGTCACCACATGGAAAAAATTCTACTCTAGATTTATCAATCCCAAAGGGGTTCTTCTTCTCGGGTACATAATAACTTTTAACTAAAAGATATTTGCTGTCATTAGGGGACGATCAGTTAATGTCTTTCTCAGAGTTGGTAGTTAGATAAGTGGCTGGCGTACATGAGGATTAAGGCCTCGTTCACACGGCTTATTCTGCCGCATATTGGCGCCGTACTGCGTGCTGGATTTGCGCTTCAGTACGGCGCCAATCCGCGGCAGCAATTACGGTAATCCACTACTCTCATTGAGAACAGTGGAATCCGTCGCTCCTCCCCGCTCGGTGAATCCGCCGCGGGGGGAGAAAGTGACATGCACATTATTTACGGCGCGGACGCGCCATAAACAATGCATTGTCTATGGGGCTGGGAGCGGCGCCCCCGCCGCGCTCCGGCCCCGCCCCCGTCCCGCCCTTTATTCACGGCTGATTTGTGCGCTCAATACGGCGCACAAATCCGTCGGGAATAAGCCGTGTGAACATGGCCTAAGAGTAACTGGATGTGGATAGAACTAGAGGAGGTAGGATAGAGAAGATGAAAACATGGATAGAAGACCACCTGTATAGATTCCAACCGCCCTGGCTTTGTTCACACACATGATCCATTATGACTATCGGGTTTCCTTCTTTATTTTACTGGGTAGAAAGGGGCAGGATGGTGTATTATTCTTACTGCCAAAAAGCAATGGAAATCTAAATAAGAAACACAAAATATAGGATAGCACATTTGTCATTTTATTTATATATTTCCAGTGAACATAATACAGAACACCAGTGCAGAACAATATACTATTAGAGGCTCTGTCCATTAAAAACAAATAATGCTGCACTGGGGCCAGGGTAATCAAGCAAAAGCAAAAAAATAATATTTACCTATATGTCTCACATAATTTTGGAGCTCCTGGCGATCCGCTCCTTTTGTCTTCCAGTTTTTCATCCCAACACACTTGAAAAGCTCATGCTCCAATCACCTACAATGAAGTGTGAGCCTCTCCTCTTTTTTTGGACCACCCTGGCTCCAGTGCAGTATAATTTTTTTCTGTATGGACAACCCTTTTTATACCTACAACAAGAAAAGGGCCTGAAACAAATTCTGTTATTGTGTAGCTTAAAGGGAATGTGTCATCAAAAAATAAATGTTTAACCCATGTTTTTATGTTAAACACAGTTTTTAAGAATATTTGGTTATTTGTTTTAATTTTCCAAATCACTTCAATATTTTTTAAAAATTCTTAAGTCCTGCAGTTTTCACTTTTGCCACTAGGCCCTATAATAGTCTGACACTTAGGGCCACATGTATGAAAACTGTCTAGGTCTAAAACAATCAGAGTGCCCCTCTCATTATTCCAGAGCACTATATGAAATGAAAGGGGCGCTGATTGGTTGCTATGGGCAACAAACTTTTAGATCTAGACAGTTTTCATACATGTGGCCCTTTCTGTTCTGTAGAGAAAGATTTTCAGTAGTCTGCTCAGTCCAAGCAGGGTCAAACTGAAAGGTGACACCAATGTGAATAGATAACACAGGTTCCACCAGTCACAATAGGAGATAGTTTGCATTCCCCCTCTTTGCCTCCCTGCACAGTAACTTCTTCCCATGTCACAAAACATGCCTAGAAAACTCCCTATAGAAGTCAATATGACTGATCATGTTCAGCTTACCATCAGTACTAGCCCTTTTCTTCAGACATGATGTTACTGAAAACTGAAAATTCACAGACTTTTTATACACAAAAGACATGGACCTTCAGAGGATCTTAGAATCTTTAAAAATAACAAAATGCAATATAAGTAGAGAAGTTATTGACAACAGGTCAAGAAATAAACAATCTGGAAACTTGTGGGGCGTGACGGAGGGATCAGTAATTCTTGCTCTTACCTGTTTGCTATCAAGTGGTAATTTGTGACCCTCAAAGTTCACACATAATGTGACATGAAACTGGCATGAATATTAAGTCCAAATTGCAGATTTTGACATTTTTGCATTCGTTTATATTCCCATTCCTTTCTCTCCCTCTGTGTCTTAAAATGTCCCATTAAAACCACAACCTGCAAATCTTCCATAGAGTGATCTTCTCTGGAGAAATGTGCGGCCACTGGGAGATCTGTTCTGCTGTTGTTAATGGTGAATCTGTGTGAATTCATGCGCTGACTGAGTCTCTGCCCTGTTTCCCCCACATAGAGGCCTGTGGTGGGACATTGCACACACATTATGAGATATACCACATTGGAAGACCTGCAGGAAAATGTCCCCCTAATTCTGTGCACCTGTTGTGACTGTGGGACCGGTACACTGTCAGCTGTGTGGATGTGCCATCACATATACTCAGTTAGCCTCCAAAAGGTATCGTCTGATTTCTTCACTCTTCTACTACTTTCTATGGCTAACACGGTACAACATTATACTACTGATCCTGTTCACAGAATGCTATGTACATGAATCTGCTTTAAAGCATCTCTGTAAATGCTGCTAAAAGCAGTGCAGACAAGAATGCTGTCTGCACAATAATCTACAGACAAGCAAATTGAGAAATCTATAATTAGAAAATAAGAACAGCTAAGAAGAAAAGAAGACGTATCAGTATCTTTTAATTAGTAAAAAAAAAAAAAAAAAAACTTGGTGACAATTTCCCTTTAAAAAAATAAATCAGCACACCTACAAAAAAGGCTACCACAAAAATAGAAAAAGAACCTGGTCACTGTACATTAAATTGTAAGTCCAATTCCTGGTATAATTATAATGTTATGTGGGGACCTGTCAGACCTTGGTGAATCTTGAACATAACTTGTAAGTGGCTTCCCGCACCACAGAGGGTTAAAATTAGACAGAATCAAGCATTATAGAGCAACTGATCTGACCGTCCCTTCTTCTGTCATTCACAGGTATGTGTATTCCTGGACTACTGCTCTCATCATTGCAACCACTGTGTCTGTAATTTGATTTCTCCCTGAGTAATCCTTTTGGTAGGTTTATGACCTGCTGTGTATATTGAGTCAACACTATGGTATATCTTGTAAACTTGCTTCCTCTACTCCCCCCACTTTGTTAATTAGGGTGCTTTCACACAGCACAGTTTGGGTGCAGTTATAACTGCGCTCCAATTAAACTGCCTTTATTACCAGCAAGCTTCATTCAGTTGTCTAAATTGTTCAGAAAGTAATTTATTAATTACTGTGTTTGAAGTCTGGTGGATTACAAACACACTAATTGATTACTCACTATCTGAACAGTTTAGATAAGTGAAAGAAGCTTGCTGATTATAATGCAGTTTAATTGGAGCGCAGTTAAAACTGCACCAAAACTGCACTGTGTGAAAGCACCCTTAAGCTGACTTAACTCCTCCCTTGTCCTGTTCACACCTGGTAGCCTGATTATGGTTTAATTTAGTATAATTTTGCCAGTACTGGTCCTGGGTGACCTTGGTCTAATGGTCATTTTTCAAAGTATGCCAGTTACCTAAGTATGAGGCTGAATTAAAACCAGACTTAAACCAAGATTGAATGAAGATTGCAAAAGGTAACACATACTTATGCTTTTCTCTTCCATAAACAGCTCCATCACATACCACACTCACCCACCATGCTTTTCCTGTCCTCTATAATCTCATCCTCCATTTTCCGAAATTTAGTCACCTTCCCCCATGCCACTCTGCTGTGGAATGAGCTCTTTATCACTCCATGTATTCTACCCTCTATCTGTCTGTCTGTCTGCCGCCACCAATCTCTTCCCCACTATCAATGCCCTCCTCACTAAACAATCCCAACTAAATTACTATTTATCCTACTTCCACCTGTTAACCCTCTCTCTAATGGTCCTGGCTGCTGAGGACATATCTCTTAATCCCATGCCTTCTCAACACATTCCCACTAATTCCTAAATGATCGACCACTAAAAACTCTTTTAACCCCTTACACTTAAAATGTATTCCCTTGATTCCTGCTCCCCCCTTTTACTCTCTCTCTCTGGAACAGATGGGGCGACATGTCCGAAAATTGGAGGTGCTGCGGCTGTTTTTAGGCACATTAAATCAGTGTAAAGTCCAATCCTCTCAAAAATCTGGCATCAGTTATACCATGCATAGTAAACTTAATGCGCTTAAAAAAGCGCATTGCGCAAATCATGGCGCATGGCATATCATTGGTAGTGTATGTAATGCACCTATCGAGGTGCCTTGCATAACAGAGGTGCATAACATTTCATTACTATTGTATGCAATGCGCCTCGATAGGCACATTGCACTAGGGAGGCGCACAGCATATCATTGCTACTATATATAGTGTGCCTATTTAGGCACACTATGTGTTGTACCCGGCATATAATGCACCTAGCTTTTGTCTACGACAGTTCATTTACATCAAGAATATGGTGTCAAAAGTGTTTCTGGTGCAAAATGGACCAAAAGAACGGCACTTGCGTATTGGGACATGTTGCAAATGGTCTGTAAGCAACAAACTCTCCTAAATGCATGACCTCTTTATCTTACATAACTTATTTTTCCTTGGTCTGACAGAAACCTGGTTGACACCCTCTGACACAGCCTCCCCTGCTGCGCTCTCTTTTGCTGGCTTCCAATTTACCCATTCTCGCCACCCTGGTAACAAGCATGGTGGAGGTGTCGGCCTTTTCCTGTCTGACCCCTGTTCCTTTGTCCCCATTCCACCTCTACCTTCCCTCACACTCCCTTCTTTTGAGGTGCAGTCTCTGTGCATCTACTCCCACTCAAGCCTCCAAGTGGCCATGGTCTAGCGAACGCCAGGCCCTGCCACCGCCTTCCTCGACCATTTCCTGGCTTCTCCACTTCCTTTCCACTGACATCCCGACTATCATCATGGGAGATTTAAACATCCCTATCAATACACCTGACTCGGCTGCCAGCAAATTCCTATTTCTCTTATTTCCTTTTGGTCTCTTGGAGTGGACCTCTGGAGCTAATCACAAAGAGGGACAAACACTGGATCTTCACCTGCCCTGCCCCTTATCTTACAATCCATCTCTCCTTTACCTGTATCTGACCACAAGCTGCTTACCTTCTCCATCTCCTCCACCCCACCTGCCTCTCATCTAGAGCACCCCCACAGGAACCTCTTAAACTTCGCACTTTCTTTGATTCTCTTGCACCTCTCTCTATTATATGCTCGTTTGATGACACGGATGCAGCCACCGCTTTCTACAATTTCCTCCACACTTTGCCATAGGCAATCAAACAATTTTTGCCACCTGTATAGGGAACAAATTATGGTTATGCTTGTGTTAAAATAAACAACTTTTGCTATCTACATAGGGAACAACGTGTAGTCATGTCTAAGTTAAAATAAATACATTTTGTAAAAAGTCATTATTTTTGGGAGTCTCTGACTTTAAATAACCCACTAGTAAAATAGTGCAGTACTGTTTTTTAAATTTCTGGGGCACTATACACTATATACTCCTGTCTAGCACTCTTGCACCCCTCCAAACCATCCTCATTCTGCAGCCTGACTTATCCACCTCTCTCCTCGCTACTCCTCTGCCTTTCCCCCTCTGCCAATCCCTTCACGGGCCCCCATTGCCCGCAAATTCTTTTCAAGTTATAACATGACCTACAAGTCTTCTTTAACCTGTTCCCCTCCCAACCATGCCTTAACTCCAGAAACCCCCTTCAAAAAATCTCTTTCCTAAAAAACCTTCTTCTCGCTCTTCCCTCTTAACACTCCTCCACAACCATCCCCAAAGTTTTGTCTCATGCTTCTGCCTGTTGGAACTCTCTACCCCAAAACACATCAGATTCTCCTCCACTTTTATAGCTTAAAAAGCAACCTTTTGGGAAAACCAACCTTTTTAAAGCCTATAAACTACAATAACCCCGCTGCCCACTACATCCCCCCAAAATGTGTCTGCTCCTCCCCTTTCCTCTTTCCTCCCCCCTTGTAACTTTTAAAGGCTATTTTCCACGGCAAAAATGGACCAATTTCATCCATAATTACGGCCGAGTGCCAAATTAGGGCTGGAATATGTCCCAGTCTTACGGTAATAACATTTTCTCATAGAGAATTATGGATTACCCCCCTCTCCCTGTTTTTGGCGTAGGAGTAATGAATGTTTAGGGGCCCGGCAGGTGCTACTCATAGCTAAAAACCTAAGTTAAAAAACCATTTAAAAAGTTCTTTGTCAATTTCTGGGGAAACAAGTCCCATCTCATTGGTAGTGTTGAAAATGAAGTAAGCCAGTGATATTAAAGAAACTGGGAATGACATGACTCCAACTAAATGTATACATTTATGTATATTTATGTATGTATAAATGAATAAGGCAAAGGGCTTGTTAAACACACGTTTTGTGATCCGTTTATTCAGATCCGAAAAACGATTCTAAACAATTGTCATTGATTAAATTAAACATTGAGTTCAATGGCAAAATCGGCATCGCTGTTCTCTCTGGGAGATTCGCTGATCGCTTTGAGAGCTACTCCTCTGCACTCCGCTTTTCTATCCTCATTCCCTTAAGAATTGTTTTATCCATGTCAATTCTTAATGCCGTGTTCGCAATAAAGCCCATAGGTTAATGAGTCCGCTTTTGGCACTTGTCCAAAAGCGCTCCACTTCACGGGAACTATCAGCTTCTGCTTTGCATCCTGAAAGCGGATGCGAAAAGCGCAGTGAGCGGCTGCAGGTGGATCGGCGCGGTGAGCAGAGCAGGGGGACCATGGATGGATCAGCGCGGTGAGCGGAGCAGGGGGACTATGGATGGATCGGCATGGTGAGCGGAGCAGGGGGACCCATGGATGGATCAGCACGGTGAGCGGAGCAGGGGGACTATGGATGGATCGGCGCGGTGAGCGGAGCATGGGGACTATGGATGGATCGGCGCGGTGAGCAGAGCAGGGGGACTATGGATGGATCGGCGCGGTGAGCCGAGCAGGGGGACCCATGGATGGAGCAGGGGGCCCATGAATTGAGCAGGGGGACGAGAGAGAGAGAGAGAGATTGAGATTGAAAAACGTATCCAGAAAGCGGATGCGTAAAACGCAAATGAAATAGCATACAATACGGATCCAAATAAAATATCAAATCTTGCGTTTTTCTGATCTGCTTTCCAGCTGCGCTTTTCACCTCTCAAAAACGGATCCGTAAAAAGGATCAAAAACGTTGTGTGAACAAGCCCTATGTCAGATTTTTAAGCAGATCCGGTATTCAGAATCCGCAAAAATCTGACTGTAAATTATCCCCATAGACCTCAATAGAAAATCCGAGCTGTAGTGTACACAGCTCGGATTTCCGGAGGTCAGATTTCAAAATCGCCAGTTTTGAAGAAAACTTAGAACATGTTGTACTGTATAATCCACCATATATCACTTGAAAACGGTGAATTATAATTCTGTTCAGATGAATGGAGCGGCCAAAATCTGAAAACCGCGGCAAAAAAAGTGACAAAAACCAAGACAAAAAATGAAAACAGAGTGTAAAATACTGGTCAGATTCTGATCAGCATCCAACAGGTATTTTGTTGCTGCCGTGTAGACGTAGCCTAACACCATAATGACACGTTAGCTATAAGTATAAACATAAGATAAAAGAAGTGCAGTGAAATAATGATGGCAAATGAACCTTACACTGTATCGACTAATAAACATAAGGAGGAAGCCAGACAGATACCACAATAGTGTGCACAGAATTTCAGTGGATATTAATTGCCCTGAAAATATATATTAGGCTAAATGGTTAACACAAATAATCATAGTGGAATATATAAAAAAACAAAATGACATAAATAAGAACATATTATATGGTATAATAAACAATGAATGCCATAATATTATACTGAGTAGTTGACGTGAATCATTATACAAATAATACATATTCCCCATGAGAATTATATGTTCCTAAAGTTAAAGACAAACAAAATGACCCAACCAACATGCCAGTATTCAAGGACAGTATGCGGCATGTTATTCTTACAAATACAAAAAATAAAAAATTGATGCTGTAGGTAACATTAAAGGGGTTGTCTCACTACATTGATTCATCTCACCTCAGTCCTGTTTTCTTGGTTTCATTTTGAATTCAAGTGCGTGTTTACTGGCTTCTACTAGGCTGCAGTAGAAGCCAGGTCTGTAGCTATAGCAACCAGTGCTGGCAGCCTATCATGAGAGATTGAACAGGTCTGTAGCTATACAGTGACCTGAGGAGCTGATGCAGCCCATATTGAAAACAATTTCCAAGTGTTGTGAAATGTGAAAACAACTTACTTGCACCGTGTTTGCAGTGGTTTTGTTTTTATGGTGTTGTTTATCTGCGTTGGTTAGGGGGCCCAGTTCCCAGCTCTGCCCAGGGGCCCATACTGCTGTTAAGACGGCTCTGCCCACTGAGGCCCCAGAGACTCCCATAACCAAAGTGCCAATATTATTTCCCTAATGGACAGAAAGTGAGGTGCACAGAAAACAAAACAAAGATCACAAACGTATTAACTGTTCCCTGTACTATCCAAAACTAGAGCCATTATTTTTGGCTGGAATTACACTTAAAGGGGTTGTCTCACTACATTGATTCATCTCACCTCAGTCCTGTTTTCTTGGTTTTATTTTGAATTCAGGTGCGTGTTTACTGGCTTCTACTAGGCTGCAGAAGAAACCAGATCTGTAGCTATAGCAACCAGTGCTGGCAGCCTATCATGAGAGATTGAACAGGTCTGTAGCTATAGTGACCTAAGGAGCTGATGCAGCCCATACAAGAGGGGATATCTCAGAATAGGTAGGACACTGTTACCGGACACATATTGCAAAGTGACTTGTTTTTGCAAAATCTTTAACATAAAAAGCAATCCTTGTAGTGAGACAACCCCATTACATAATAAATGTCACTATCATCTTAAATAGTATGGTAAAAGTATGGTAAGAAGTGATGCTATTTGTAGGATATTATGGTGATATTTATCACACTATTAAATTATTGGGATAAGTTTCCTTGAAATGCTCTCTAAGGGTATGTTCACACGGCTTATTGCGGCGCGTATAGTACGTGCCCCAATACTCCGTATGTTTTGGAACCAGCGCATAATTTTAAATCACGGGGGACCGGCCCGATTGACATGCATTGTCAGCGGCGCGTATTCACCGCAAGTAATTGACATGTCAATTCTCTTCCCGCGTGTACAATACGATCGTATTGTACGTGCGGAAGACAACGTGTAATCCATAGCTCTCTGTGAGAGCTATGAATTACCGTAATTGCGACGCGCATTTCACCGTGTATAATGCGTAATACGCGGCAAAATGTGCGCCAAAATATGCGGCAATTTAAGCCGTGTGAACATACCCTGAGGTTATAGCTGCTCTGCAATGTGAAATATAGAAACGTGAACACATCAAGTGATAATCACTGAAAATAATAACTAAGCATAATATAATGTTGATACAGTGATATTAGCACTGTAACATGGACAATATTACAGTCCATCCTGTAATGGACACATATAATTATCATTATTTAAATATGTAATGCACCTAGAATAAATAATACTACAGAAATGACTCTAAAAACAACAGCAAGCTGCAAAGGGAATGTATAATCATGGAACAGTGAGCAAAGACACATATTAAATGAACTATGCCATGGGATTATTTTTATAACTGAAGTGTTAAAAACACGTAATGGTAATAATATCTGGAAACCAACAATGATACGACAAGGTAGTTACAAGCAATTATATGTACAACGAAATACACTATTTGTACCTTTGTACTGGAGGTGGTAAATGCTTCCTGTGTTAATGAATGAATAATTACTTGTAACAACCTTGTCACATCATTGTTGCTATCCATATATTAATACAACTACATGTTTCTTGCACTTCAATTATGAAAATAATCACGTGGCCCAGTTCTTACTACATTGATGTTGTTGCGCTTTTTCTTGAGTTGAATTTGTATGCAAGTTGATAAGCAAGTAAAATTAAAGTTGGTCTCTCAACACAAGTTTTGGCTTTTTATGAGTTTAAAATCTTGCATAACCAGTCACTTTGCAATAATGTGTCCATTAACAATATCCTACCTATTCCTAGATATTCCCTCTTGTATGGACTGCCATCAGCACCTCAGTGTTGCTATAGCAGAACAGACCTGTGTGATCTCTCCTGATCGGCTGCAAGTACTCGGGTTGCTATAGATCTAGCAGACCACTGGGCTTCTACTGCAGTCTAACTAGAAAGCCAGTAAACACACCCCTGAATTCGAAGTGAAACTGGTGGGCCAAGAAAAACTAGGACTGAGGTGTAGATGAATCACTGTAGTTAGACAACCCCTTTAAGTGTAGAAATAATGGCTCAAGTTTTGGATGTACAGGAACAGTTAAAACGTATGGGAGACTTGTTTTGTTTTCTGTGCACATCTCACTTTCCTGTCCATTAGGAAATAATATTTGGCACTTTGGTTATGTGGAGTCTTCTGGGGCCAGATCAGTGGCATAAGCCGTCTTAACAGCAGTATGGTCCCCTGGGCAGAGCTTGGGGAACTGGGCCCCCTAACCAGCCGCAGATAATACAACACCAAAAAAACAAATACCTCTGCATAACACGGTGCATAGTAAGATTCAGGTGTCAGATCCGAGTACATTACATGAATTTGTATCATGGCCCCCATAAAGTCGAACAGTCTTGTCCCACAAAAAAACAAGCCCTCATGATTTTAGTGTATGCAGAAACTAAAAACCGACGTCTTATTATTCAGAATTTACATCACAACTAGGGCCGTATTTACAGCTGTGGCTGCGCTAGACACTGAGCTTGAAAACGCCCACAATTTGGGGGACGTTCACGCAACGTATTCAAAACGTGCACGTTTGCGCACTGTAAACAAGCTTGTTTGCTCTGTTGAAATTAAGCGCTTTGCAGACCTTGCGTCAATTTCAAATCAACGATTGCTCTATTGCAGATTACTGCCTTGTATATAGTTTAATACTTATTGGAACATTGTTTAAGATATGTTTTGGGTCCGTATTTTTTGGTGAGTAAAAGTGTATCCAAATACGTTATTATAACAAATGCCTGTGTTAACAAGCACTTACAGTACAATAACCATAGCCTAAGATATGACTTGTGACTGCGACACATGTATTCGCACAATGCAGTATCACAGTAGACTGATTCCTTGGTGTGACTTAGATACACATGGCCGCGCCATAGTATAACACCTCGTAAACTTAGATACACAGGGCCAGAAGATAGTATAACACCTGATAAACTTAGATACACAGTAGGGCCAGCAATATATATAGCACACCGTGGATAGGCTTAGAATACACAGGTTGGGGCCACAGCCAATAAATTATAACACGTCAGACAGTGGTCATAGATACACAGGGCCAGCAGATTATTCAAACCACCAAGACATGGGCAGGCAAATTATACACAGTGTCCAGCAGAAATATAAACACCAGAATAGGCATAGATACACAGTGGCCAGCATATATTAATATACACCCGGTGAAAGTGCTATAGATATACACAGCCCATCAGATCAATATAAGACATCGGAAAGGCTAGATACACAGGGACAGCAGATACTAAACACGCGGAAATGGCTTAGAAACACAGGGCCAGCAGATATTATAATGCCAGAAAGTCTTGGATACACAAGGCCAGCAGATATTATAACACCGGAAAGGCTTAGATACATAGGGCCAGCAGATATTATATCGCAGGGCCGCTTGAGCACACACACAGACTGTAGCAACGCTGACGTTTGAGTTTTTGGCCACCTGCACTGTCTTGACTGCCGCGGAGGTGCAGATCCCTGGTGTATTTAACTGCTCCTAGGGGGCAGGGTAAGTGGCTGCCCGAGGGGCCCCCGGGCAGCCGCCTACCCTGTCCAATGGAAGAGATGGCCCTGTCAGTGGAGGGATTTTAGCACCAAAATACTTTTTTTAACAGATTTTGCCGCTATTAAAGTTATCTTGTGTTTGTCGTTAAAAATATGCTTTTTTACGGATTTTGGGAGTGCACAGGATAATTTTCTTTTGTAAGCGTATTTGCCCACTAAAATATATTTTTTTACAGATTTTGTACGCTAAAAAATTTCATCCTTGTCTTTTGTCAACAAAAATTTTGGAGAGCTAAAGATCCGAAATTTTTACAGATATTTATATGTGCAATAAAGTTCTCACTTTTGCCAAAATCCATAAAAAAGTATTTTAGCGGCAAAAACTTATTTTTAGCAAAAAAAGCGAGAACTTTAATAGCACCAAAATCCGTAAAAAAAAACTATTTTAGCGCCAAAATCCGTTAAAAATTTGTATTTTTAAAAACAAAAGCGATATAACTTTATTAGCTCAAAAATCCGTAAAACTAAGGATTTTAGCGCCAAAATACGTAAAAAAAATTTTATTTTTGGCGACAAAAGAGAGATAATTTTATTAGTGCCAAAATCCGTAAAATGACTACAAGATTACATATAAATGCAATAATGTGCTTTACACACTCTTTTGTAGGGCTCAGTTACATCCAATGGCTTAATTTATGTATACATTAAAAAACAGACTTGAAGACAAGCAAAAAAACACGTGCAAAAACGGCCGTTTTTCACCTGTCTTTGACAGGCAGTGCACAAAAAACTCAGTTTTATGAAGGTTTTAGTATTTGGTTTTCAAGTCGTGTTTTTTCCACAGCAGTGTAGACATAGCCAAAGAGGTATAGCATCTCACCACAGAGCAACAATAAAGTGGGATACTGCAAAAGTAATGATGTAAGATATATATGTTACGTTTTGTGCTACTGGTCACATCTGCAGAAAGAGAGTCTGGTGACAAATGTGCAAGCTGCTCCAGCGTATAGTGTGTAATGACACTAAAAGAGTGTAGGTGAGTCAATTCACCAAGGCTGAAGTAAATGGGGCGCAAGTCATGCTCTGATGTGTGCACGCCAAACATTAGCCTCCGAGCTGTATGTAAGTCAGATGTCTGTAAGGCTATGTCTCCACTGCATCAGAATAAAAACGGCCCGAGAGCGGCTGTTTTTTTTCTGATGCAGGACCGTGGTTTTTGTCACGCTTTGTACAAAAACCATGGTCGCTTCTCGTTTTTTTGGCCGGCAAGAAAACTAAAAGCGCCGGCCTATTATACAACATTTTGTATAATACGCTGGCACCAGAAGACGAGCGAAGAAGACGAGCTTTGGAGAATACAGCTCGTCTTTTCTATTGCCACCAATGGGGTTGCAGGACCAATCGTATCTTCAGCGCTTTTAAAAAATTAAAAGCACCAAAAATACGATCGTAATCCTGTGCAGTGGAGACATAGTCTAACTCGGGGACTGCCTCTATCTTTACTTTGTAATGTACTACCATTTTTGGAGTCATTGCTGTAGTAGTATTAATTCTAGGCGTATTACATATTTTACTAATGGTAATTATGAAATGTGTTCATTACAGGACAGATTTTTATGCTGTCCATATTTTGGTACTAATATCACTATATTAATGTTCTAGAATTATTATTTTTAGTTATTATTTTCAGGCATTATTGATGAGTTCACATTGTATATCTTGCTCTTCAGCTCAGCTTTTACCTTTATAGAGCATTTTATGGAAATTTGTCCCAATTACTTATGTTTAAAATTTAGTGTAATGAAAATATAGTGTCCTATGTTTAGCATTGCTTACCGGTTTACTATTTTATGATAACAGTGGCATTTATTATTTAATGTTGTCACTTTTGTATTTGTAGGAATAGCATGGAATATACCGCTAGAATTCTCAGTGTCGCATAATGTCCTTGAATTGTTGTAATGCTGATACTGGTGTGTTGGTCGGGTCATTTTGTTAGTCTTTTACCTTAGGGAAATATAATTCTTCTGGGTGGGGGGGATTTGTTTTATTTTTATAACGATTAATGTCAGCCATAATATACCAGTATAATATTACGGCATTCATGTTTATTATACTTATCGTATCATATATTTTTATCTATTTCATTTTATTCTTTGTATATTCCACTATGGGGATTTGTGTTCACCATTTAGCCTGATATATAATGTTATGGTAGTTAATATCCACCACACCCAGCATTCACATTTTAAACACCACACACGCTATCGTAGTATTAACATCTGTCATGCCATCACTCCGACTTCCTTCTCAAATGCTGTGCACACTATTGCGGTATCTGTAATGTTAAGGGTTTATCATTAATTAAATGGTCTTCAAATAAGGAACAGTGAAAACAATCAATTTGAAATTGGATGTCATTAGCAAAGCTGCTTGTTTCGCTGTCCCCTTTCTTGGTTTTTGTAAACACAGTTAGCCAGGCCAGTCGGATCCACCACCTTCTGTTTTTGGCTGCCGCTCTACTATTTACATTCTGTCCGGCCCCGGTCGATTCACGGACGAGCATTCCTGCCTCTCTCACTCAAAGGAAGGCCCGGGCACAATTTCACTCTGCACAGCCGCAAAACACAGAGACTTCACCTCTTCTACATAGAAAACACAATTGTTGTCGTGCCTAATCAAAAAGAGGAGCATTAGTGCCTCTCCATCAAGTAAGGACCTACAGCATTTCACTCTGCACACCAAGAAAACATAATCTGCAGGGCTTCAAATAAAGAAAACAGCGAATGTGCTCGATGCCAAAATGCCCGTGTAACATAGAAGGAATCGCTGCTGAGATAATAAAACTGTATTCATTGAACAAACTCCGTGTGAAGAAAGATCATGTCTGGTCATAGAATTTGTCTACTAATGCACCGTGGAATTAAACATACTTACAAATAAGATGCATTGGAGAAGACACAGTGACATGTGCCTCGGGGAGGTGGGGGGGATCGAATGACTCGAAGTGAACATGAACATCATCCCTCAGTAGAAACACCCAGCGGAGAGGAAGAAAACCCCTGAATTGTAAGCTAGAAGTGAAGTACAATGAAACACACGAACTGAAGAAGCGATACATCCCCTTTAACACTCTCGCCCTTTCCTTACATTTAGGTTATGTTCACATGGTGTAATTGCGGGGCTTATTTGGCGTGTAATTGGACCTATCAACCAAGAAGAATTTGTAAAGACCCTAACAGATGCTAGACTTGTGGCACAATCTGCAGGATTGAGAAAAGATGGAACATAGTGCTATTGCTCAGGTTTAAAGGACTTTCTAATCCTTTCAATGCGGTTACTGACAAAGACATAGAAGCGCTTTGACTGGTGGTATATATAACCTAGAACAACCTTGCTTTCTGTGTAAAACTGAATGTAATCCACATGAATATCTAGTTCATGCTGTATAAAGTCTGCAATCTCTACAGCTAGTACTTAGAACACCTAAAACCTAATTAAGAATCTACACATCCATAATGAAATTAAATATAGGGATATAAATCTGGATACAAAGAAAATGCAAGACAATGACAGTGAATATCCCTACGTTCATGACGAAAAGTCTATATAGGGATAGAAATCTGAATACAGAGATGATGCAAGACAACAACAATGAATATCCCTATTATGCCCTTGACCCAGTGGGGCATTTGGGTGGATCGGCTATACTGAATAAGAGAACTCCACACTTAGTAAATGGTTTATCCATACAATTAACTTGAAAACCAAAGGAATGATTCGACAAGTCCCACCTAAATCCTACGCTTCTCTGCATTGGTGGATTGTCTAGATCTAGGTTCAAGTTTCTTAATTCTGTGGCATGATCGCTGGATTGAAAGGCTTTCATGACTCCAGCACTGTTGGAAGCAATTTTATGTAACCGCAGACAAGCTTTAGAAAGCATACCTTGCATCCTTTTGAGCAGATCAATGGCTTCTTCAGCAGTGGGCAAGGATTTGAGTGTGTCATCCACGTAGAAGTCTCCTTCAACAAAGTGTCGGGCACCCTTCCCAAACTCTGACTCACCATCAGAAGCTGTCTTATGTAAGCCATATGTAGCAACAGCAAGTGGAGGCCTGTTACCGAAGAAGTGCACTTTCATTGGTATTCAACCATTTCCTTGCTAGTGTTGTTGTCTTGGTGCCATAAAAACAAGAGGTCATTTCTGGGATCTTGTCATACAATAAAACTATGGAACATTTGTTCAATATCGCAGTAATGGTGACTGGCTTCCTTCTGAATCTCATAAGCACTCCTACCAGATTGTTGATCAGGTTTGGATCAGTGAGGAAAACATCATTCAGAGATACGCTACAATGCTTGGCACTTGAGTCGAATACCACTCTGGATAGGTTTTTGGGGATGATATACTCCGAATGAGAGAAGATTCTAGCACTCTTCATGTTCTTGCAAAGGTGGAGCTGGTTCTGCATGGTCATTGCGAAATATCCTATCCATGAAGGCTACTAAGTGATCTTTCATTTCAGGCTTGTTTCTTAATGTACTTTGTAAGGAGATGGATCTGGATAATACCTGTTCTCACTTGTTGGGAAGCCTGGTTCACACAGTGTGAAAGAGTAAGGCTGCGATTCAGTGATTAGATTCATCTTTAAAGAATCTACTGTCCATTATTTTAATGAACTCTTTGGGCGACATGTATGAACGGGACTGTGCCAGAATTCTGGTGTTCTTTGCACCAAAAAGCTGTCACAGCCCTGTTCTATAGAAGTACGAACAGTCACACTCCAATCTTTGGCAGAGTCAGCGCCTGTCCCGACACTTTGTAATGCGCCAAAGATGTAGGGGCTTTCTGTGGACAATTTGCACCACATTCATAGGATTAGACACATTTATGAATCTGGGACGCCAAAAGTAGGCACATAACTGTCAGAACAGTCAGACTAAGTTTAAAGTGGTCTTGAAGCCAAAGTTGTCGCCAAATGTATGAACTGAAGAAGAACAGGTTTATACATACTGTCACATTCTACACTGCTTTAAAGTTATTTTGAACTTGCCTGTCAGTGCCAATGTTCATATATGTCGCCCTTTGTATTTTATTGACAAGGCTAATTTGGATTAATCGTGTGTTGTACAAAACACTGATCTTTCTCAGTCATTATAAGGGGTAGGAATGATGTAGGAATGATGTCCAGTGTCTGCATGAGGTTAGAGAACCTTTCCTTTACTTCATTATGATGAGAGCATGGCTTAAAGTGAGTTGTGCAACCATTTTGGAGCACATAGGTTTTGAAGGAGTTCACTTGAGATGGTTTATGACTCATATTCAAACATATATCACCCACAATTAGGAATCACAGAAAATAAGAGGCCCTCTTCCTAAAATATAACTTTTATTAAATAAGACTAAAAGCTAAAACTACCTAGAACACCTAATACCTAAATAAGTATCTACACATCCATAAGGTAAATCTATATAGGAATAGAAATCTGGATACAAAGATAATGCAAGACAATGCCAGTGAATATCCCTACGTTCATGCAGGTAAGTCTATATAGGGATAGAAATCTGAATACAGAGATGATGCAAGACAACAACAATGAATATCCCTATTATGCCTTTTGACCCGAGTGGGGCGTTGGATGGGATCGGCTATACTGAATAAGGGCAGTATGCAATTTCTATGGTTATCCTTATAGAGATATATGCATTATTACTTTATATATCTTTTCATAGGACATGCTGCCTTATTCACATATCAGACATATCTTATATATTGTATTGATGAGGTTTTAAGCTTGTTTTCATTTTTGGTAATCTATGCAGAATATTCTGGACAGTGTATGTAGGGTAAAATAGGGTTAGCCTACAAAGGGTGGGACCGCCCTTATCGGGGCGACTTTTCCACTCGGGTCAAAGGGCATAATAGGGATATTCATTGTTGTTGTTGTCTTGCATCATCTCTGTATTCATACTTATTTAGGTATTAGGTGTTCTAGGTAGTTTTGGCTTTAAGTCTTATTAAATAAAAGTTATATTTTAGGAAGAGGGCCTCTTATTTTCTGTGATTCCTGTTATTGTTAATTGAACCTCTAGGAATAATTTTTGTTTTTGGTGATAATCACCCACAATTACCCAACCTAAGTCAAGTCTTTGTGCATATGAGGCATCAGCTGGACCATTACATTGTTAACAAACCTTATGGACTCTCAGAATTTCTCTCCCGAGTAACAGTAGAATGTCAGCATTCATGTCCATTGGAGGAATCTCATCAGTTATGTACCTCAAGTGAGGATGGTGATATGCAGGTTCCGGTGTGGGAATTTCTTCTCTTCCATCAGGTATATGGTCACATTCAGTTAATGTTGGTAACAGTATGTGAGTATTCCCTTTAATTGAAGAGACGACATATCCAGTGCCAAAAGTCTCTACACAGACAGAGCAAATGTTATATGGTGTTGCTTCACCCTTTATATCAAAGATCTCAAAGAATTTAGGATTTGCTAGAGACCTGTTGGTTTGTTCATCTATAATAGCATACATTTTGGTGGCCTTTTCAAACTAACCTTGTGGGTA
Organism: Phyllomedusa bahiana; assembly: GCA_025379985.1. Classification (NCBI taxonomy): domain Eukaryota; kingdom Metazoa; phylum Chordata; class Amphibia; order Anura; family Hylidae; genus Phyllomedusa; species Phyllomedusa bahiana. The sequence goes on from JAODAL010013255.1 coordinate 91,509, forward strand.
GACCTTGACAAAGTACACCATGGCACAGCATTTGGAACCATTCTTTCTGGCAAATATTTCCATGCAGGAAGAGGAGACAGTGGTTGCGGCTCCAAGCCATGCATTGTGACGGTGTTAGTTGCTGCTTGAGGTTGCAAGTTGTTAGGAAATGAAGTAGTATTCATAGCTGTAACATGTCTATCACTATTGCAATCAGCAGACTTGATGACAGCCTTACAGTCTTTTGCAATGTGGTCTGAAGGAGCGCAACACTTGTAATAAACTCCAAACTCCTTGAGAGTATCTTCTTGCTCTTACAAAGTCTGTGCCCTCAGCCCACGACATTAATTTAGAGGATGAAGTCTTTTGTGAATTGGGCACATGTTATTAGGGTTCCTTTCTTTAAGGACAAGGACATCCTGGCTAGTGGTGGAGGATGCTGTCTTTCTAACAGATACTGTTTTCCTTAAGTCTCTATGTTTGCTTGTTGTGTTATCATACCTTGTGCATTGTAACGGCTGGGTAGTGTGATCCTTGGAACCCCGGGGTATCTCCAAAGCCCCGGG